>JASSUY010041077.1:5642-50089 GCA_032466535.1 Forpus xanthops
ATTCACACTTGGACCGTGTTCAGCATCTTTATTAAAATCCAAATTTTGTCTCTCATTTCTTCTTACAGTTCTATAATATCTAAAGTCTCCCATACTCTGGAATATAAAAGAAACCCAATGTTGTTTGGACTTCTCATAATTTCACATTCCTCTGAGGCAACATGAGTCCATCAGCTCAGCGCCAGGAGCCTTCAATTCTTTCAGCTGTAGGAATCCTTGTACTTTAAGTACTTCACATAAAGACTGGAATCACATCTGATGGAGGGCTTTTATCAAGTAATGGTTAACCTATTTGATTTTCCTCTTGCAAGCTCTAAACTTTGAAAACATACAGGTTACACTGCATCTAAATATAACTATTTATAAAGATATTTAAGATACTTGGATTAAAATTGCAAGTTGAAAGTGGCAGGCAGAAAGTCTTGGAAAACTATAATTTGATATTGCTGATTAATGGATATAAATGGCTTTGTTTTGATCCTGCTTTAGTCAACAAACTAAATTTAAGTAGGATGAATGTAACTTACTAATATTAGGTAACTAATAACAGTTCAAAATAAACATGAAAAGCAAGATTCTTGTTTTCACTCCCAAATTTATTTCTTTTAAACTGCTGTTACTTTTAAAGTACTAAGGGAGGCTAGATTAGGCAGAAATTACTGAAGAAAAGCAAGGCTATTTTCAAGGATCTATTGCATGCCATACCATGTCCACAACATATTGACATGATTTGTATTTTGACATTGATTCTACAGGAGCAGACAGGACTCTAGATCTGTTAGGTAGTGGTGGCATTTGAAGCTGAGGCTCCAGCATTATCATAGACTTGTAGAAAGATCTGTGTCAGAAGGAACCTTTAAAGATCATCTAATCCAACCTCCCTGCCATCAGCAGGGGCATAGTTGCTTAGATCGGGCTGCTCAAAGCACATCCAACCTGACCTTGAACATTACAGTTTCATAAAAGCCACAGTACTGAATCCAGCCTACACACAGACTTGTTAGCCTAATGCACACCCTTGAATGCCAGTATCTTATGAGATCAGAGAGTGATAATGTAAAGTCTCCTTTCTGAAATGATTGATTGATACTTGAGGTTAATGAATATGAGGTCACAGCATCTTTTGTAAAATTGAAGCTGCTTTGTTTGATTAAATTAATCAAATATATAATTAATCATATATAAATCATATTACTCCAAATATGCTAGGCAAAATCCCAAGAGAACATTAAACATGCAAACTCTTTTGTCTTTACAGAGAAATATAGAATTTTCAGGATATGATAAGTCACAGTCCTTCCCAAATCAAATCAAAACTAACACTGTGCTCATAATGAATTAGTAAGCCCACTGGCAATATTTCTTCAATATTTTATGAAAGATGAGGATTTATGGCCAAATACATTCTTGATCAATTTATTTCAACACTTAAAACTAACTTAATTGTTTCATTATGACATTTTGTCCCTCTTCAGAGTGAAACAATTGATTTAATACACTGTATAAAATGACTTGTGTTTGTTACTCAAAAAAAGTTAATCAAACTGTTGTCAGTTAATGTCTGAACTAGTGTCCTGCAACTAATATATGGGGTGTTCAAAATATCAGTTAGAAATTACACTCCTTGATAATGTCTTTAAATACCTTTACTAGAGCTTTATGAAGTAGTACTCTGCATCTGAAAGACTTAATCTTTTTAATTTTCATCTTTAAATGTTCAAAACTACAACAGAAAAAGCTATTCATTGTCGATTCTCATCAAAATACAAATTAAAAGCTCTGAATCCTTGAGTACTCTTTTAGTGCCCAAGAATTCAGTATTTATCAGCAACTACCAGAGTTTTTTCTTCAATATATAGTCTGCCCAGATGAAATGAAAAGCCAAACATTCATATAGTTCCAAAAAATATCACTAATATTTCCAGAATTAATTACTTAGTGATTTCATCTTTAGCTTTCTTCTGAATCTTGATTACTGGTATGGTAGATTAAAGACAAAATAAATTAGAATAACTGAGAATAAACTGATAAATTAACTGGAAATAGCTGGCATTTCAAAACAGCTAAACTGCACTTAGAGTGACCTGCCACCTGCATCTATAACTTCAATGCTGCTGTAAGAAGCTGTTTTTGTTAAGTGCTCACAGTTTTTTTCCTTTGGATTTATATCTTGCTTTTGGAAAATTTCCATTCTGTATATATTTGTATATGATGTGATGCTATGCAGATATTCTCAAAAACCACAGAGATTGCAGAAAAAACTAAACAAAACCAAGCAACCAACCAACAAACAAACAAAAACATAAGGAAGAAAATCTAAATCTAAACCTAATAAAGATGTTGTGAGACCTGCTGAGTCCAGCTGACTCCAGAATCTTAGAATTCCCCCCTTCCCTCCACACACACTCTACAGAGGTCACCAATACAGTCAGCCACACAGACAGCCATAGGAACAATTCATTGAGCAGCATCCGGGTACAACACTGCCAGAGGTCTTACAGACAGCTTAGTTCTGTTATTCTTCTCCTGCTGATTAGGATTGAAGATCATTAGTAAAAACACAGCCTTGCTCTCTTGATTCACCAGCACACCCACATGCACAGATCACTTGAACATTAGCATGGTCCCTACATTCATCTAATATTCATGCTTAGACCTGAGCCCCCTTACTCAGCCTCTCCCTCATATCTTGAGTCTGTCCAGGTGTAGGTCTTCTCCTGTTTAAGGGCTAGTCCACCTTGAAACTTGCTAGTGAATTACACATATAAACATTTAATTGCATGCGTGCTCTGGAGGATAAGGCTACATTTTTATCAAATCCAGTTGCCCAACGCCTTCTCGATTTATGGAGTGAGATCAGTGTGAGGAGGAAGTTGGTGACAGAGAACAGGAGGAAGGCCCAAAGCAGGGACCGCAGCTGAAAAACTGCTGTAGCGATAGGACAAGGGGAGATGGGTTTACACTAAAGCAGGGCAAGTTCAGGATAGAAGATAAATAGAAGAAGATATAAGGAAGAAGCTCTTTACAGTGAGGGTGGTGGAGGGCTGGCTCAGGGTGCCCAGAGAAGCCCTGGCAGCGTTCAAGGCCATGTTGGGCAGAGCATTGGATGACATGGTCTGGTGTGAAGTGTCCCTGCCCATTGCAGGGGGTTGGGACCAGATGATCTTAAGGTCTTTCCAACCCAAACCATTCTAATTCAGTAGGCAAATAAAAACAACACCCAGGTCTCTCCAGCTGCTGTCACTTGGACCTCTCTCCCACATATATACATGCTGTTTTTTCTCCCAGCATCATTTTATGCTCTCTCTGACCCCTAGTTCTCTCTCCTATTGCTGGCACATAGATACCACTCCCACTCGCCCACCCCCTGCCCTGAGCCTTCCCCTCCGGTTTCTCATCTGCTTCCACCTATGGGACATGAAGTCCACAGTTTCTTCTCCAGGTGCTGATGCTCATATTTTTCAACACATACTCTGTCCCTCCAGCTGCTGGCAACTAGACCTAGGAGCATTGTGACCCACCACCGGTTCTCCAACATCTGGAATTTAGACTTAGCAACAAACATATATAACCACATAAGATAAAGATTGACATTACATAGGAAAAATTGATAAATGTAGGATTTAATAATGTTATAGGGTAGACTGCAGTGATCAGTCACAAAGATCAGTTAGACAAGGGTAGTGATATTCAGCATGTTAATATACGAGTAGCTCTTCACATCCATGCTCCTTTGGTTTTTCCTATTCTTTTTCCTCCTCAGTCCAACCTGACCATTCCTCTTCCCTGCCTTTGTGTCTTCCCCTAAACATCTCCTATGTCCTGGGTTCAGCAGTAGCAGTCATTTTTCTCCTCCTTAGTAGCTGATGCAGTTGCTGTGTTTTTGACTTTTGGCCTGGAAACAACACTGATAAACACTGATGTTTTCAGTTGCTGCTCAGTAATGTTTGCTCTGACCAAGGACTTTCTGAGTCTCATGCTCTGCCAGGGAGGAAGGGAAGGTGGAAGAAGTCCCAAACTAACAAAAGAGGTATTCCATACCAGAGCACTTCATGGCCACTATATAAACTGGGGGCAGTTACCCAGAAGGGTTACTTCACTTCTCAGGTTGGACTGAGTACTGATGGTGAGCACTTGTATTCTCTTCCCTTGTTATTTTCCTTATAATTATTATTATAGGTGGTAGCAATAGTGATTTATGTTATACCTTAGTTACAGGACTGTTCTTATCTCAATCTGTGGGAGTTACATTCTTTTGATTCTCCTCCATCCCTCTGGGAACAGCGTGAAGGAATGAGGAAGAGTGAGTGAGCAACTGCATGGCTGAATTGCCAGCTGGGTTTAAACCATGACACCATAGTAAATTCCACATAATCCCACAACACCCTTCTAAAATCCTGTTATGTTTCACATAGTTCCAGAAGCCCATTCAAATGGTATTTGAATATATGATACTTCTGATAGTCATGTTTCCTCCTTTTTATCACTTGCAGTTTTCAGGCTCACTATCTTCAAGGCTATACCTGGTTACATCCTTTAACTGTCCTTCAATCTGTGCAAAAGAGCTGTGGTCTTTAATAATGTTTCCATTATCACCTGCCCTAATATTTGTGAGCCTGTGTGCTTAACTTATCATTCTTGTTATATTTTATTTCTCTTATACTGAATAGTGTTGTACCAAATAACTTAATGAACATTATCTATAAATGTTAGATGTACAGAGGGATTTTGACAACGCTTATGAACTGATTTCCCAATTTGGATTCCGAGTTCAAAATTTGCACTCTTATGTTGGAAACATGCCAGATCTTTTTCTGCCTATGGTTTTGTTGCGAAGAAGTATCTTCTGAATATAGTAAATGGATTGAGACTAACTTTGAAAGAAGTTACATTAAAGTTCTTACTAGACTTCAATTTTTCCACAGTTACATGCATACCTTGGTGCCAGAGATACCACTGTGCTGACTTCTACTTAATATTTCTTAATACTCATTTCCTCTCTCTACAATATAGGTGTATGAAGCAGCTGAACCACGTTTTATTGTTCTCACTTGTACATTAATATTTGGACAGGTCATAAAAAACACATCAAAGTGTGTTGAGAAGATTGTATCAAGAATACTCATTCTAGTGACGGGGACAGTCACTGGGGAGAGAAAATTGGGGAGAGGAAGCTTAACTAGCTTTTCCCTTTGTACAATTTCAATTTTGAAGTAATAAGTATTGTTTCAGAATAAAATGAAAGTATTTAATTAATAATCAGCAGAGTATCACATTATATTTGAAAAACCTTTGTTTTTAGCAGAAGCCTGTTTATTAAATTGCATCCTGATTTATCATCATTGTATTTTTCCTTTATTGCAGTTCATTACTAGTAATGCTGTGAAAAAAAATGCAGAAAGAGAGAAAATTGTAAAAATGCTTTGGTTTTTCAGATCTCCAGTTAAATTTAAAGTACATGTCCATGGTAATTTTTTAGCTGTAAACTACTTGTGCCTCTTCTGTAAGAGGTGATAAATCTAGGACTCCACATCAGACATTTTAGTGCTATTGGAATAGACTGAAATTACGTCTGAATGGTTCAATATGGGATTTATGGGCTGGAGATAGCCTTCTTTTGTCCTCTGTATTACAAATGTATGTTGTAAAATACTGTCTTAATTACTATATAAGCACTTGTCATATGGTGGCAGCAGTTGTCAACCTCAAGCATTTCTGTACTGTGTACTTCATAAATGCAATTTGAAGAGCCATTTCCTGCTTTAAAATGCTTTCATTTTAAATCCAAAGAACAAGTATATCACAACAATAAGCAACATGTAACACCAACAGTGGTTTTAGTTCTCTTGATTTTAGACCTAGTCAATGCCATAAGTTTAATTTGTGCACCTCTGAACCATGGCAGCAAATCTCTAACAGAGGTGCTTCAAAAGTTGCATCTGGAGCGTGTAACTCTGCTAAATGGATGTCTCAACATAGACAGGCTTATGTATCTGAAAAATGAGCTTTGGAAAATTATTTAAGGCCATTTAAGATGTTAATATTTTGTCCCCAGCTGTCTATGAAATCCTCTCCTAATCACAACCAGCCCCAAATATAATACAGGAAGAAGTTACGTCAGCTGATTCTTTATTCCTAATAAAACTCAGCTTCAGACTAAACTTTGTAGCCTACGAAGCATGACTATAAGCTGGCATCACTACTTTGTGCCATACTTACAAAGTGATATCTCACATTATGATGACGCACGAAGCTTCAGAGCAGTGCTATGCAGTATCAAATTTAAACTTGGTAGCAGTAAGTAAAGTTACCCAGTAAACAATGCATTATATTTATACCTTTTTTTTCTCATTAAACTGGTGTGGTAAAATATAATCAGTTTCCATGTTAGGAAGAAATTTTGTTTGCTTAGAATACTGAGATTGCATGGATATTTATCTCTGAATAAATGATCTGGGACATTCACTGCTGCCATAAACATGCATGAAGTTCCAAAACCAATTCTTCTTGCCCTTTGTGCTGTTGGATGCTCGAGGAAGAATCTTAGCAGGGCTGGTTTCTCAGAGCCACAGTATAAGTGACAACAATGCATGTTAAGTTACAAATTGGACTGCATACTCTCAAAAATTCAGAGCTTGAAAAGGCAGTAGTTTTTTTACTTTGCTTTTGATTTCATTGCTTAAAGCTAGCCAGTTTGGCTTCATTATCTGCTTATTGACTGCTATTAAGATACTCCTATGTCTAGTGTTTTACTAACTGTGAAAGGAATAATCAAAGTGATTTTGCAATGCCTTTTATTTTGTCCTTTCCTTTCTCTTGATTATGATCTTCCATTGTAAATGTAGCAGTCATCACAAAATTTACACCATAACTTGGTCTGGATAAAATGTTTCAGAAGATAATTATTGTCAGAGAACCATAGTTTCTTATTTTAATTAGCAGCAACAACTGCCTAATGTGGTTCAGTCTTTCATATTAGAGTGTAGTGGCAAAAGAAACACTATTTTCTACCTTGTTTGACCTAATCAGTTAAAAAATATAAGATTTCAGTTATTTTTTTTTTTAGCTTTTTGTTTGTTTGTTTGTTTGTTTGTTTGTTTTAGTTTTCCTTTTCATATAAGCATGTGCTTTTCTCCCATGATCTTATTTTCCATTATATGCCTAATTTTTGGATCTCCAGTTAACCAAAATTTTTAAATGTGTGCTTAAATCGTAATGGGTGGTCTCATGCCCTTCCAGTTAAGTAAACACTTAAATGATCTTCTGATTTTGGGTCCCTTGTTCTCTCAGCCTATTTCCTGAGATAAGTATTTTGCATCTAAAACACTGTTCGAAGATCCAGTATTTAACTGGGTTTAATACTTACTCTTCCTGCAAGCTTCTTAATTTGCATCAGTTCTTTCACTGTACTCCATAAATTAAATTCTTTGATGTTAGTGAAGCTGGAACTTCACTTGCTGTAGGAGATTTCCAGCCTTATTTTCTCAGGCTGAAAACACTTTGGAAGTGTAAGTTCTATTTCACTTTGAGGATCTGCAGTTCCTAATGCCATATCTTTTTATCAGTTGGTTTCTCAGCGGTACTTTATTGCACACAAAAATTACAGTTTTCATGCTACTAGTATTGGTACAACAATGTTATCTGTGGGATTTCAGCTGATAATACTAAAAAATGTTATCATCAAATTCAATAGCCATATTACAATTCTATTTAAAATGGAAAATATAATAAGACAAAATTGACCATGGCATTTAATTTTCTATCCACAGAGCAAGATGATGTCTCTGAAAGTGGATTTTTTTATTCAGTTAAACATATTCCTGAGGAATATTGTGATAATGAGCAGATTTTATATGAAAAAGGACTGCGTAATGTTATGAATGGCCTTGTGATATTAATATCAATTTTTAAGCTGGTGCATCACTCCCAAGAAGTACTAGAATTTTTAGTTTTGTCTGTGAACTTTATCTAGCAAATAAAGACAAATAGGACAATTTAAAGTTATACCAGTATTAAAACCAAAACATTTGATATATATATGTGCAGAAAACAAAAAAATCAAGCAGTAAGGCAAGCATCAGATTTAGTGGATGGAGGATGAAAGAGGAGAAAAGCTTGTTTTCTAAAAGGTAACTATCTCTCAACTTTATTAATACTTATGCTTTCAAGGAAGTTTCTTATTCTTGCAAGGAAGGTCAATCAATTCTAGGCTGGATCATCCAGTAGCGTAAGTTAAGTGCACAGTTTCACAGAATCATAGGATAACAGATTCTGTTTGAATCCTCTTAAAACATCATTCTACAGTAGAGCACCTGGAGAAATGGACCATAATTCTATTTCAAATTTATGAGTAAATGAAGATAAATATTAATAAATGAATACCTCATCAATAAGAAAAAATAGTGAGCCTGATGTTATTAAAATCAACATTAATTCTAGGGCTTTCTCACACTTTACCCTGGGAAAAAAATCCCAAACTTGTCTTGTTCTCAAATATATTCAATAGTGAGTAAATATGCTTAGTATGGTGAAACAGCGGGGAAAAGTTAGCCAAATATATTTTAATGAACTGTCTTTTTTAAATCAGAAATATTACTAGATTTCTTTCTTTTTTTTAATAGCTTCTTTCTTAAGGACATTTTTTCTCAAAATACTGCAGATCCATTATGGTTAACCCAGTGTCATGGTTTAAGGCCCTCATGCAGATCTACTCACTCACTTCCCCCTTTTTCTCCCTAGTCCCAGGGGGATGGGGAGGAGAATTGAAAGAATACAACTCCCACAGGTTGAGATAAGAGCAGTTTAGTAACTAAGGTATAACACAAATCACTACTGCTACCACGAATAATAATAATGACAAGGCAAATACAAGGAAAGAATACAAGAGCTCACCAACTGATTTCCACAAAGCCCGACCAAACAGTGCACCCCCATCACCTGATACCAAGCCTGAACACGCAGTGCACAACCTCCCCCCTTTCAGGTCTCTGCTCTCCGTTTTTTACCTCCTAGGAATGATGTGCTGTGGTAGGAAATACCTCTTTGTTCAGTTTGGGTCAGGTGTCGTGTCTCTGCTTCCTCACGGCTTCCCCTCCTCTCTGGCAGAGCATGAAACTCAGAAAGTCCATAGCCAGCCTAAGCATTCTAAGCCATAACTATAAACACTGGTGTTTTCAGCACTATTCCCAAGCCTAAAATCAAAAACACAGTGCTGCACCAGCTACTATGAAAAAGAGATAAATGACTGCTGCTGCTGAACCCAGGACACACATAAAAAAATACCCTGAAAAGCTGCTGGACTTCACTATCTGTTATGGTTGATGCTGAAACAGCTTTATCAACATTTGAACACTTTGAACCTCCCTGGTAGACATTTTACAGTGTTAAGTCTCTCTATTTCTATTACAAAGGTAATATTGCTATTGAAGACATTCTATACTTCTGCCAAAGATCCTACACTCATATATGACAAGTTAAGTACTGTATTTCTGTTATGGAAAGTAACAATTATATTTCCTGACAAGCCTAGTTGGTTTCTTTTCCCATACTTCTGGATCATTATTGGTAAAACCCAATGTATAAACTGTTTAACTTAAGTTACATCCTCCATGACTGAAGTGAGAGCTGATGAATATGATGCACCGTGTGTGAATAAATTAAATAAGAGTTTCAGTTCTGAGGACTGTAAATCAGCTCCTTTAGAAGCAGTACTTTTTCTATTGAGCCATTAGCTGTCTATCAAGAAGATGTTGAATGTAGGTGATATATCTTGCTGTCACAATGCAGGCAAAAGAACTCTACAAAACTTGGAGGGAGCAAATTTTAAATTTTCTAGTTTGTCTTTTGGCATGTCATTTTGAAATGGTATGTCAGCTGGAGGTGCTCCTGGTTAGTATGAATAACAATGATAGAATAAGTAATAGCAGAGTAATAAATAGCCTAAGTAATAACCTCCCCTTTTTTGTTTTGTTGTTGCTTTTCTTTTTTTATTAAAAACTCACCAGAAAAACTTTTTAAATACTTTAAGATTAGTCTCTAAGTTGGAGAGACATCAATTTTATAGGTGGACCACTTGGTGGATAAAGAATTGGCTGGATGGCCTCACGCAAAGAGTTGTGGTCAATGGCTCAATATCCAGCTGGAGACCGGTAACAAGTGGTGTCCCTTAGGGATTGGTGTTGGGACCAGTCTTGTACAACATCTTTGTCAGTGGCATGGATAGTGGGATTGAATGTGCTTTCAGCAAGTTTGCTGATGACACCAAGCTCTGTGTTTTGGTTGATACATTGGAGGGAAGGAATGCCATCCAGAGGGATCTTGACGTGCTTGTGAGGTGGGCTGATGCCAACCTCATGAAGTTTAACCATGCCAAATACAAGATCCTCCACCTGGGTTGGAGTAATCCCAGGCAGAGATACAGGTTAGGCAGAGAAGAGCTTCAGAGCAGCCCTGAGGAGAAGGACTTGGGGGTGTTGGTTGATGAGAAAATGAACATGAGCTGGCAGTGTGTTCTTTGCAGCCCAGAATGCCAACAGCATCCTGGGCTGCATCAAAAGGAGCATGAACAGCAGGTCGAAGGATGTGATCCTGCCCCCCTACTTTGCTCTCATGAGACTTCACTTGGAATACTGTGTACGGTTCTGGTGTTCTCAACATAAAAAGGACAGAGAACTGTTGGAAGAAGTGCAGAGGAGGGCCATGAGGATGATCAGGGGACTGGAACACCTCCCCTATGAAGATAGGATGAGAGGGTTGGGGCTGTTCAGCCTGGAGAAGAGAAGGCTGTGTGGAGACCTCTTAGCCGTCTTTCAGTATCTGAAGGGGGCCTACAAGGGTGCTGGGGAGCGATTCTTCATTAGTGACTGTAGTGAGAGGACATGAGGGGATGGATGTAAACTTAAACAGGGGAAGTTCAGGTTTAGATATAAGGAAGAAGTTCTTTACTCTGAAGGTGGAGAGGCACTGGAATGGTTTGCCCAGGGAAGTTGTGAATGTTCCATCCCTGGCAGTGTTCAAGGCCAGGCTGGACAAAGCCTTGGGTGGCATGGTTTGGTGGGAGGTGTCCCGGTCATGGCAGGAGGGGTTGGAACTAGATGATCTTAAGGTCCTTTCCAACCCTAACTATTCTATTATCCTATGATTCTAATTGCATATGGCCCTTCAGTTTCTGGTATTTGTGGTTTCCAAGTTTCCTATTCTAGTTAACAGTGTGACTTCCAGAATTTGCACATTTCTCACATTTTCTGACCATATTGCTTACCATAAGATTTTCACAAACATCCTGCAATATATTAGTCATTTGTCCTTATCACTAATAGCAAATCCTTGAAGTTGGCTTACTGTTTCTAAGCAATATCATTATTCTGCTTCTTTGCTTGTTATTTTGAAACAGGTTGGTTTTGATAGGTCGATGAACATTTCATAGGATCCCTGAAAGTACAGAAGTCTGACAAGGAATTATAATTTTTAGTAACATGATGCTCACTGTTATCTCTAGGAAAAAGATAGTGCAATAATTATGATTTATGCTCATATAGACCAGAGTTTCTTGTCCTCTCAAGACACTACATTAAAATTCCTGTCCATGGACACCTGTATGCAGGTGAGTGAGACGTTTTTTCATTGTTATAACATTTCTTCATTATTAGAACAGTCTGAACAAAAGGACTTTCTTCCACCAAATTATTAAATGAATAAATTTTGACAGAGAGAACAGTTGGAGGGATATAAATAGAGCTCTAGGTAACACTCCATGCGTAGTATATGTATATGTATGCTGTTTAATTTTTTTCTGCCAGAATACAAGAGTAAAAAAAATGTTGCAATAATAAACAAAAAATATGACAATAATTAGACCAGTCAAAAATATTAAAAATCCGATAAAACATACTGGATTCTTGCCTATAAGGAAGTCATGCTGCAATATTCCCCAGCTGATGCAGGAAATGTCAGCACATTTTCAGCATCCAGATATTAAAAATCAAAAATTTTTTATTCTGAATATGCTGATGAACTCCTAGTTCTACTCATGTTTTTATTTTTAATTGGGCCAATTTTCCCTAATATAATGTTTATCCAGATCATTCTTAAACTTTATAATCAGCAATTGTCTTAAAAGCAAAAGCAAACATGTTGGAAAAGGGGAAGGGGTACTGGATATCGAGCTAGAAGATTTTTTTGTATTCTGTACACTCTCAAACTGATTTCAGTTATGTACTCCTCAAATAAGACAGAATGTCGACAGAGAGTTTGTGTGTCAAGGTTAAAGGGAGAACAGCGATGGGAGGCATTATTGTAGGGATATGTTACAAACCGCCTGACCAAGAGGACTCTCTGGATGAAGCGCTCTATGTACAGATGGGAACAATCTCATGCTCACAGGCCCTTGTTCTCATGGGGGACTTCAACCACCCTGATATCTGTTGGAGGGATGGTATGGCCCAGCACAAGCAATACAAGAAGTTCTTCGATTGTGTAGAAGACAACATCCTTCTGCAAGTAATAGAGGAACTGACAAGGAGAAGTGCCATGCTTGATCTCATGTTCAAAAACAGGGAAGGGCTGGTTGTGATGCTCCACAAGAGCCTTGATTGCAGCGATCATGAGATGGTCAGGGCAGTGAGCAGACTGTGCAGCAAGCTCCCTGCCCTGGACTTCAAGAGAGCAGACTTTGGCCTCTTCAGTGTTTCTGAAAATAGCAGATATATTATAGAATATTCTTGAAATTATATGTTGATGTGATCTCCATCTTAAGAATTTCACTTAGCCTACATATGTAGAAAGCATGAATATTAACTTCTGAAACCTGATTTTATTTATTCACTCATTTTATTTAGAAAATTTTCCTCCTCACAAGAAAAAAATCTGTATTACCCAAACCAGTACCTTTATTGTAAGAAGTCCTCTGATTAGGGACCTTTTACAAGCCCTTGCAACAATAGGACAAGGGGGAAGATGGTAGATTTAGATTAGATATTAGGAAGAATCTCTTTACTATCAGGGTGAGACACAAGATTTTTGTGCTCATTTTATAAATTAGCTTGGATCAATATTTTTCATGGTTCCTTGGAATTTCTAGTTTTGGGGGATTGTGATGAGACTGCATATCCTCAGTTTGTTTGCTTAAATTTGTATTTCCTGTTTATTGCCTACTCTGCACAACTATTTCTTTGGGACTCCCACTGAAAAAACAATATACTTAAAATGTGATTTGTTAAAGCAGTCTACTTTAATGAAGAAACACTCAGTACAAGATCAGGTTTAAGGTTTTATAATGTTTGACTACCTCCACCTATCATGACAGAAACTGTAGCATAGTTTGATTCTTGTTACTTTAAATTCACACTCAAAATTTAGCAGCTCTGCCCCTTTTCTGGTGTCATGAGAGAAGTGATGAAAACATTTATTTCTTGCTTGCATGAGCTGTCCAAGTGCACCTAAAGTAAATGCATTAGCAGATTATATGTGGACTGCCTACTATTTGAAGTATAATTCACTGTCATAATAAATATTTTCTAAGTATTGGGCACATTGCTCACATTGTTCTATAATCTTTAGCAGTTCTTCATTACCAAGACAAAATAGAAAAAAATATTCAAACTTGTTTTGACTAAGGATTTTGGGGGTGGTTTTTGGCTGGTTGATTTGGATTTTTTTTGTTGTATTTTTTTTTTTTTTACCATAACGCTACAGAACAATTGTGTATTATAACCACATAATAGTTAACCAAAAGCAATCATTTTAGGATCTTCTTTCAGCTTGTTTCAGTCTGACAGCTTTACAAAATAACTGTAGTTATGTTAGGATAATAGTGGGGTTTCTTCCCCTTCACAAAAGCATGGAAATTCACAGATGAAGCTGATAGCTTGTCTTTATTACACTACTACATTTCTAAGGGTGGTGTGACACATAAAGTACTCATCCAGTTTTTGAGCTCATCTGATGATTGATTACAAAAAGTAGAATGGACATTTGGGCAGGGCATTGACTAGAATGCAAATGACATTAATAAATTTCAGGTCTCAGAGACTGACTATACACCTTAGGGAAGGACATTTTACTCCTTTGTAGAGTGCTTCTCCTCCTCCTTCTGTTTAAGTTCTCTTCTTCACAGATTGATCCCCAATTCAGAGTTGAGCACAATGTAGCCTGTTTTCAAAGAGAGAGGATGAAATACTAAGGAAGCAATATGGTAATAATGACATCATGAAAATAGCATCAGTAGCTGCACATATTAAGAGATCATTAGTCATACTTGGATACCTATAGCACAAGCATTTTATTATTACTGAACTTACTTGGTTTTGGACTGTTGAAATAGCATTTGAGCAGGTTTCTGATGCAGTGTCAAACTTCAACAAAACTGAATCAGTTTTATTGCTCCTAATGATGGTGCATGAGTTGAAAGGTGGTTTAAGTTCTTTAAAGATTTTTTTTCTTTGCACTTTACATGCTCTTTTAAAAGGGTAGATAGTGCTGTATTTTAGTAGTATCACTGTTCTCAGACTTTAAGTAAATCAGATTTGCAGTCTTCCTGGGGCCTAGTCCTAAGAGATAATACTGCTCTTTGAAAAATGAGAGAAGGGAAGTGAAATTAGAACGAAGCTCATACACAGGCCAAGGTGTAAAAGATATAAGAAATCCTCAAGGCTTTCCTTCCTTTTTTAAGAAGAAAAAAAAAAGGTATTATAAAATAGTGATATATGCAAATTCCATGATGATGCACTTTGTTACCTGAAACACAAGCATGAAGATAGTAAATAACCAAAGGTCTGATACTTCAAGTTGTCTTATTCTAATTTTCACTCACATTTTGATGTTTCCTGAAGCTACCCACATTATAACCATGTTCCTGACTCAGGGCTAAGTCAGAGGTAAAAGCCTTTGAAGGCATTCAGATGTTTGTGTGTGCTTAACTTTTGATACTGAAATACTTTTATTATCTTTTTCTTGCAGAAAACGCCATATAGGACCTTTCGCTAGCATACACACAGCAGCCTAATACTGCGCAATGCCTTAGTGTCTATCTCACATCCAGATACGTTAGGATCCAAAAAAAAGATGCCTTTCAGGTTTGCAAGTTCATTTTAGTCCGTTAGATGTCCTCTGAGCAAGCCTAACTCTACCTTTTTATATTTCGTAAGCAAAGAATAAATAATTTATCTAGGATGTTAACATTCTTGATCTGATTGATTAGATTCTGACTCATCCTCTCCTTAAGCTACAATAACAAGCAATCGTTATTTCTTCAGTATATTACTAGATAAAGGAAGGGCAGAGTTTGAAGAACGTATTTCATAGAAGACATTGACTTAGTAGAATTATAATGCATACAAATTCCAGATATAACAATTCAGTTTCTTAGATGAAAATTGCATGCTATGAACAAATCATTCCCTTTCATCAGAATAGTATTTTATTCTTTACGAATATGTAAAAGCAGAAATATACCTGAAATGGTTTGATGAAAACTGTTTTCTCTGAGCAGCTTTTGTCTTTGCAGGGAAATATTGTTCAGGAAGGTGAAAGAGAAAAAAGTTTGGTCCAGCAGCCCACTGATTAGGATATTCACTTTAAGGTTATATAGTCAAGTTTCAGTCTCTGTTACAAATATTTATACACTGGCACAAACCAAAATACCTGCAGTAAAACTAAGACTGCTGCCATATCTGCTCTCCAGAAAATCCTATCCTGTCTCTTGAAGGTGTTTAAACATAGGGTCTATACTTTAAAGCACAATGGGAAGGCTTTAATAGGTGCTACTAATTTATATCTAAATCAGTTTTTCACAGCAATGTATTTTGTGGGGATGAACAGGGCTAATTCAGGGGATCTCTTAGGACAGAAGTTATGTATCGTTGAATTTGGCCACTGTAAAGCTCAGATTTCAATATCTAATTATTTTTAAAGGGCCTCTATGTTCTTTACCATTTTTGTCCAAGATGTAGCAGATAGGTTTCCTGTTTATCTGGAATTCCTGCAATCTGCTGTGGACTGTATGTAGATAGTACTTTGGATTGAAGATTTCACTAAATGATTAATTTGCTGTTTGGGGTCTGTGAAGGCAAGACCGTGCCTTCCATCTGAAATGAACATCTTACTTCTTTGGCAGAATGGACAATACAGAAAGAATAATTAAAAAAACAAAAATTATACTATTATCAGTTTAAAACCAAAAGTCTTTATCTCCCTGAAAGACTGTTGTGGTGCTCGCACATGCCATTGGAACAAAGATTTTGCAAGAAATACCACCAAAAAAAATCAAAGACCCATTTGTTTCAAATATCCAGTAGCCTACTAGAAAGAGGCTGAAAGGCAGGTATTTGAAGGTGCTTCCTTGGGTTAACCTTGGCTGCCCACCCACCCACTCTCTCACTCCCCCTCCTCTGCAGGACAGGGGAAGAAAATAAGAAAGGGAAAACCTGTGGGTTGAGATGAAGATGTAGAGATTACTTTCCAGTTACCATCGGAAGAAAAACAATCTCAACTTGAAGAAAATTAATTTAATTTATTGCCAAGAAAAATAGATTTGTGCAGTGAGAAACAAAGATAAAATTATTAAAACACCATCTTCCATCTGTCTCCTACATTTTCCAGGCTCAGTTTCAGTCCTTCACTCCAGTTTCCTCTGCTATCCCCTTGCCCTGGGTGGTGCAAGGTTAGTCCATAGCAGTCCTTCTCTTTTGCTCCTTTCTCCTCATATTTTTTGCCATTTCTTAAAAAATACTTTTGCCAAGGCATCACCAGCTTGGCTGATAGTCTCAGCTGTGTCCTGAAGTCCTGGCTGGAACTGGCTGTCTAAGGAATGGGGCAGCTCCTGACATCTTCTCACATAGGACACCCATGCAGCCCCCACTGTACCAACACCTGGGCACGTGCACACAATTCAGATGCAAATAATTAGGCTGAATGGCCCTGGTGTAACTCAGAGCAAGAGTTCAAATCAGCCTTTTATGGATGACCACAATGCCTGAGGCATTCCAGGGCCTTGTGGGTTTAGGACCACAATGTCTTGGGCCTTTAGATTATGTTTCTTTAAACTTTCTATATTTTTATTTTTCTATGGATTACTTTCTTTTTGTTTTTCTTGCATAATTCAGGTAATGTGGAGGAATGATACATCAGATAGGTAAATATGAATTTACTGACATTAATAATATTCTACATTGAAAGATTCAGAGTGGGAAAGCTGTCTTAGCTGTCTTAATTCTCCCAATTCACAGAGAAAATGAAGAGCATAAAACTTGTCTAAAAATCTGTAGTGCAAGGGGATGTAATCAAAGGAGATGAAGGGAAAATGTGATCTTTCTGGGATTTCTGTGCTCTTTTTATAAACTAGCTTGAATCAATATTTTTCATCTTTCTTCAGAATTTCCAGGTTTTGGGGGATTGTGATGAGACTGCTTATCCTCAGTTTGTTTGCTTACACATATTTAAAAATGGGATGTGTTAAAGATGTCTAATGCTTTAATGAAGGAACTCTCAATACGAAGTCCAGGTTAAGTCTGAAAGTTCTGCTTCCAAGAGCAAAAATGTAAAATGCAGCTCTCTTTCTTTATATTGTTTTCTTTGTATTGGTTTTGTGAGAAAAAAAAAAAGATTTTATGATCTGTTTTAAACCTCATTTATTTCAGAAACCCAAATGAAAAGGCCAAATGGGGATACGTGTGTGGTGATGGTTTAAAAATCTAATAAGCAATGGGGTAATGTATAGCAAAGGTAATTACAGCTGAAACTGGATTGAAATTGAGTCGAAAATCATCCCTTTCATTTGTGCTTGTAGCACAATCCTGGTCACTTACAGGGTGCAGGTGGTAATGCTTGGACAGTGAGGATTCTGCTATGCCATTCTATTTTGCACTGCTGAAATTTCTTAAAGATTCACAACATTCTACTGTCTTTCAAATTAAGTAGACATTGCTAATTCAAGCTCAGTGTCCTTTTAGAAGCAAGACAAATCTTCGTTTAATGTAATTTGGCATAACATCCTGGTTTAAAACTGTTTGTTCACTGGAGATGAATTAACTGACTTATCAAAACCATTGAGGAAAAATGGACACTGTATTACCAAGAGGCAGTCTTCAGCAAATGCTATCTCTCTGTCAGGGTGCTGATTCTTGAAAGCCTAACATTTATCTATGATAACATAAAAGTAAATACTTTTGTGTTAAAGAAAACATGATATTATTGCAATCTGGTACAGCACAATTGATTGCAAGTCCCAGATATTTCCATACCAATGAGACATCAGCAGAATTTGTTGACTGATATTTAGTCTAAGGGCTACAGGACATACTTCTGGTCTTGGCAATTTATCTGGCTGTTTTAGCAAAGAAAGTGATATTTGGCTGTCACAGATACCTGAACTAATATGGTACACCTGGAAGCGTGAGCGCTGGGCATTGGGTACTCCTGGTTTAATTTTGCAAGGAAATACAATAGGAAAAGAATAAAAAACTCTACTAAATAATTTACTCCCATTTGCAACTTTTCAAATGTTAAATGACCTTTGAAAATAACAAAGACCCGAGATGCCCAAGATTGCATATACCACCACAGAGCAGATGCCTTCACGTAACAGTGTGATTTTGCCTCTCTAATATTGCATGTCCTTAACAGGGGTGTTCCTGTTTCCAATACTCTTGTCATGCCTGTCCCACATACAAGCCCTTGTGTAGGGACAATGCTGTTCCCCAGGGTTAGCAGAAGCTTCCAATCTAATTAAAATCAATGGAATCTCCACGTTGGCTAAGTGACAATCCTGCAATGAGATGTCAAGCCCCTACTCTAGACAAGCTGGCTGCTTGACATGCAGGACTATAGGCTGCCCCAGGCAGGTAAAGACACTTATTTAATACAAAATATAAACAAAATGGATAGCTATAGTTATCGCTCACTGTTTTCATAACTGTAGCTGTGCAAGGTTCCTACACTAGGGCCTGAGTAACTCTTGCAGGAGGTGATTAAAGACAGCCTTTGCTGCTAAGAGATGCAAGTAGAGTTAAATTTATATCACTAATATTGAAACATATACGTTTATCTCATAAATTCATGCATACGGGTTTATATGCGACGTTCCTGGAGGTTTTTTTATGCCTATGTGTAAATACATATGCATTTCCAGCAAGTTTTGTATCTCTTAAAGAAGGTCAATTTTTTCAATTAGGAGACATGATTTTATCTACTTTCTTCTGATTCTGTCTTTTGGGGAAATGGGGTATGGGTGTGTGTGGGTGTGTGTGTATGTATGTGTGTGCACATGTGTGTGTTAGTTCCTTTAAGCTAGATCAGAGGAGTGTGGAAGATGGAATTTTACCAAGCTTCCATAGAGCAAGATTATAAATATTCTACCTGTTTTGAAAAAGAGCTAATAAATAAATTACTAACTTTTCCTCTTACTCATGAGGAACGTTTCTTTTATAATGTTGCTTAAGGAAAAAATACCCTAATATTCATGTTAGCTTTTTTTACTCCCTTGAATTGTATTAGACCGGTCAGTCTCATCTCAGTGCCTGGCAAGGTCATGAAGCAAATCCTTCTGGAAACTATGCTATGGCATATGGACAATAAGGGTGTGATTGGTGACAGCCAACATGGCTTCATAAAGGGCAAATTGTGCCTGAAAAATCTGGCAGCTTTCTACAATGGGGCCATGGCATTGGTGGATAAGGGAAGAGCAACTGATGTCACTTAGCTGGACTTGTGCAAAGCATTTGGCACTGTCCCACATGACATCCTTGTCTCTAATTTGAAGAGTCATGAATTTGAGAGTTGGAGCATTTGGTGGATAAGGAATTGGATGGATGGCCACACTCAAAAGAGTTGTCAATAGTTCAATGTCCAAGTGGAGACCAGTGATGAGTGGTGTCCCTCAGGGGTTGGTACTGGGACTGGAGCTGTTTAACATCTTTGTCAGTGACATGGACAGTGGGATTGAAGGCATCCTCAGCAAGTTTGCCGATGACACCAAGCTGTGTGGGTGGGTTGATACGCTGGAGGGAAAGGATGCCATCCAGAGTGACCTTGACACACTTGAGAGGTGGGCCAATGCCAAACTCACAAAGGACAACAAGGTCAAGTGCAAGGTCCTGCATCTGGGTCTGGGCAATTCAAAGCACAAACGCAGGCTGGCCAGGGAATAGATTGAGAGCAGGCCTGCAGAGAAGAACTTGAGAGTATCAGTTGATGAAAATGTCAACATGAGCCAGCAGTGTGTGCTTACAGTCCAGAAAGCCAGCTGTTTCCTGGCCTACATCAAAAGAAGTGTGACCAGCAGGTCAAGGGAGGTGATTCTCCCCCTGTACTCCATTCTTATGTGATTCTACCTGCAGTACGGTGTTCAGCTCTGGGGCCCCTCCACAAAAGGGACCTGAACCTGCTCAAGTGAGTCCAGAGAAGGCTGTGAAGATGACCAGAGGGCTGGAGGACCTCTCTCAAGAAGCCAGGCTTAGAGGTTAGGGCTTGCTCAGCCTGGAGAAGGCTTAGTGGAGACATTATGGCAACCTTCCAATACCTAAAGGGGGCTTACAAGAGGGATTTTTTTACAAGGGCATGTAGTGAGAGGACAAGGGGAATGGCTTTAAACTCAGTGAAGGTAGATTTAGATTAATTATTAGGAAGAAGCTCTTTACTATGAGGGTGGAACAGACTGCTCAGAAGATGTGGCTGCCTCTTCCCTGGAAGTGTTGAAAGCCAGGTTGGATGGGGTTTTGAGCAACCTGGTCCATTGGAAGGTGTCCCTGCCTGTGGCAGGGGGGTTGTAACTGGATGATCTTTAAGGTCTCTTTCAACCCAAATCCCCTTATGATTCTATAATTCTATGATCCTGAGGCAGACACTGAATACTACAATTAAATGAGTTTTTAAGAATCTGTACTTGCTAATAGAATTTTTCATTCAGTACTAAAATTGAGGATCAGGGTGACTTCAACTTAACAGAGGTGGTGCTGTAACCAGGTACTCTATCTACCACTGAAAATGGAAGATCTCCCTCAGTGCAGGTCTCAAGGGAGCTGTTTGGCATTGATGCTGTCAATGAGTGCTTAGGGAGTCCTTAGTGCATGCATCATTGATTTAAAAGACAGTTATAGCTCCTCTGGAATAATCTGGTATATCCTCATAAATACACCCTTAGGGACACTAATACACGCATTACTGGAACAGTCGTGTGTACTAGCTGTTCTTTCAGTTTTACACTGCTGATACTTGTAGTTGAAGGTGTCATTTGATCTTTAGACAAAGGTAGCTAGAGGATTATTTTACAGTTCCAGCACAGAAAGCAATAGCAGCCTCCTTTTTATTAAGGCTTCGCTCTGTATTATCTTAAATACTGTAAAACTTCAGTGACAAAATCCCTCAGTGAAAATGAGAATAAAATGGACTGGGTCGGTGCAATTTGCTCTGAATGAACGAATTGTCTTTTTTCCTCCTCCCCCTTCAGATTTTGAAGGGCTTTTTCTGAGTTCATCTTGTCCTTTGTCCATGTCTTCAGCCAATAATTTTCTCATAGTTTGTGCTCACATATAATTTGTTTTATTGGGCTTTATTTTTTGGCTATGGACTATATACTTTTATTTTACAGGCAATAAAGATGCCAGATTGCTGTTTCTGAGTATTACATTAACCAAATTTTGAAGTGCAATATGCCATGAAGAACTTAACTGTAGGAAATCAGTGTTGTTTTAGGAAGGAAACAGATGAAGTCCCGATTCTTATTGCAAATAAGCTAGTGCAGAAGAAGTGTGAAAATGTGTCTGACAAAAACCTCTAAAAGAGGTGGGGACCTTATGCAAAATTTGTGGTCTTTATATCAATATAAACGTAAAAGCAAAACTTAATAATGAACACTTATTTGAGCAGACCAAAGAATATCTTCATCCAATGCTTAAGAGAGTTGATCTCACACTTCTTTCTCTTTCGTGTCTTGTTCTAGTCCCCTACTTTTCACCTTACATTGGTTACAATACATAATTCTTATAGTAGTGCTTGGAAAAAGTTTTGTGTTTTTTTTTTTTTTTTTTTTTATAATTTAGAGAAAGCAGAAACATATCTTACAACTTTATATTGGTCAATTACACAAATAGCTTTCTCTCTGACTTTCTGTACTAGGAATAAATATCCATATCATGTTTATATTTAAATTATTAGTTTGATTAACCACTGAGAAGAAATATTAATAAAAACAGAAGAAACCCAAAGCCAATTATTATTTTGTCACTGGAACATATGGCTATTGAAAAAGACATCCCACACAGCAACCAACCTTCTGCCCCTGCCCAAGATAACCAAACCTAAACCCCTATCCTCCTCAACTTCCCTGAATGAGGAAGGACTTTTTTAGCAGTTTCACCCTGTGGACATAATAGATGCAACTGCAATGAGTTGTGATGAAGTGAAAGGAAGAAGTTTTACTGGTACATCTCTGGAGTTCCACAAATTGAAGGACTTTATGTCCATCGATCTGTTGTCAGAACAAAGTCAGACTGATTAGGTTACAGAGGGAAAACCTTTTTCATTCATACCAGGCAAACACTGTCATATAACTAAGATGTCTTTCAGTCCTTGGTATTCACATCACATCAAGAAGAAATTACTCTGACGCTTTGTAATTAACTTTATAGCTAAACATGTAATAGCCAACCATCGAGGGCTTGGTTACCTTTAGAGGAGAAAAATTAAGAGAATATAATACAGGCTATTAAAGTTACAGCAGGACAGAGAAAATAAAATTCTTTGCTGTCTAAATGTTCTGATGAGTCTGAGATTAAATTAATGAGGAAAAGAAGTTAATATTTCTTCCGAAGTTTAGTTGTGCTTTAACTAAAATGCCTATTGTCTGACACTAAGTCCATCTGCTACACAAAAGCAGCACCCATATTATTGAGCTCTCTTTGCATCCAAAACAGAACAGTTTTACTCAAAGTGACCGATGCACCTTGCATGGAAGATTTTTTAGGACCATGACAGTTGGACAAACCAAAAATCATGACATGGACTCTTTTATCTGTTCCTCAGCATTGTTAATCTCACAAGTGTAGACAGATTACATGTGTAAAGAAAATCTATACCGTAGCCCAGCTGTCTCTGAATTAGTGAGATATGATACTCCCATATGATCAATAGTGGGATTTTTTTCCCCATGTATACCTTAATTCCCTGGGCCAGTGCAGGAAGGGAAAAGGTGTCCCATGAACAATGCTGAACAATTTTGCAGGAGATCTCCCACTAACAAGAAATATTGTGTGCAGTAAGGATACTTACTGCAAAACACACCAAGATTCTACTCAAGACTTTTCCCTAATAAGTACTTTTCACAAAGGCAGAATAATAATGATGAATATTGTATTAAATACAAAGAACTTATTTAATGCTTTCTATGTTAACATTTCCCTGGCTTTAATTGCACAGACTGGAAAGTGGGGGGAATCAGCTTTGTTTTTCATTCGTCATGATAATTTCATTATAAAATAGCATCTGATATTGACTAAAGACAAAAAAGTAGAAATATAATGTGCTGTCTTGAAATGCCTTGCTTAAATATGTTGCACCTAAAAAAGCTTGTTTGCAACAACTTTATACGGTCCTTAATGAAGTTACTAGTGACACAAAGATATTTCGATGTTAATAAAATAAGATTTCTAAATGGGTCTTTTGTTTAATTTTTGTGGAGGCCAAATCAAATAAATAAATAAAAAGCAAAATAAGTGTATAAATGCAGGGTGAAAAACATTAAACTATGAAAGAATAAATCTTTTAAGATTTTTCTAACCCAGGGTTCACCTGCCAGAAATCATGTTGACACTAATTAAATTACTGATTCAAAATAATGAGATGGATTCTAAATCATCACTAACAAAGTTATGATAATTAACTACTGAGATGTTGGGGATAATAAGCCTTCTTGACACATTCGCTATATTTGGGCTCCTTGAAAATGGAATCAGAGGAGAAAAAACAGTTCATTAAAAGAAATACAAAGTAATAGAGTTGTTCTAATCTAGCTTTAAAATCATCACTGCAATACAGTACTTTTCATACAGAGGTAGATTATATTTCCCTGAAAAGCAAAAGTCTTTATAAGCAATATACATATTATTACAGAAGTGGCACAGTGAAAGTACCATAGCTGCCTATTAGAATAAAATAATAAAATTTAAGTATCACATCAAGGTTATTTAGATATTTTTGGATTAAAAATACTGCACTTTTTTTTTGTTTGTTTCATAAACGTGTAATTTTCAGCAGTTTTTTAAGAGTCTGAATGCACTTTTTTCAGGCAGTATGCATCTAAACACATAATAGAACATTCTTTTCTTTTGTATAAAACAATTTTAAACAAGGAAGAACAAATTTAAAATTTCTGAATCCAATTCTGCTGATATTGCAAAAATAAGTGTCTCAGTGAGATCTAAATAGCTTTTTCCATGCCAGGACAGCCATAATTTAAAAAGCAAATATATTAAATTCAAAACATTTTTATAGTTTTAGGGATTCTTTCAGCACCTATAATTTCCATAAGAATTCATGAGCTAGAAGGAAGAAAAGTTGACTGTTGCATTGTATTAGCTATGTATCTGAAGACAAAAATCAAAAACAGAAGAATAAAATAATCACTAAAATAAAAAAAATCACCTTTTAGAAGAGTGGTATTTTTTTTCTTCTGTCAGCAGCTTCCAAATGCTATTAATCATGTAAATAAAGATCTGTAATAAAATACAGTGGCTGAGAAAATGTGAATTGAATTAATTTTCATATTTTCTATTAAGATTAAAATGCCTATGAGATGACAGACCATTGGGAGAGACAATTTGGCATCAGAATCCTTGGGTAAATAAACCGCTTTTCCATCACTCAGAAGTCTGGGTATTATTTCTATGCTAGCCATTTTGGATTTGATCTTGATGAGAATACATATATATTTGAATTTTGTGAATTTTGTATGCTTGAATTGCTCTGAACCAGTTTAGACATGTGTCAATGGTTCAGCAGCAGCAGCCATTTTTCTTCTCCTTAGTAGCTAGTGCAGCGCTGTGTTTTTGACTTTTGGCCTGGGAACAGCATTGATAACACCGATGGTTTCAGCTACTGCCTGGTAATGTTTTGGACTAACCCATGACTTTCTGAGCTTCATGTTCTGCCACGGTGGAGGGGAAGCCAGGAGGAAGCAGAAACAGGGCACCTGACCCAAACTGACCCAAGAGGAATTCCATACCACAACACATCATGCCCAGGATGGAAAAACGGGGGTGGGGTGCACTGTGTGGTCAGGCTTGGTGTAGGTGGTGAGCGATTGTATTCTTTTCCTTTGTATTTCTCTTGTCATTATTATTACTGGTGATTTGTATTATACCTTAGATACTAAACTGTTCTTATCTCAACCTGTGGGAGTTGCATTTTTTCAATTCTCCTCCCCATCCTCCAGGCACTGGGGGAAGAAAGAGGGGGGACTGAATGAGAGATTGCGTGAGGGGCTTAAGCCACGACAACATGACAGTATGTACTAATTAATGCCCTGTGCTTTAAAAGTAATTTTTTTATGGCCGATACAACTGGTTCTGGCAGCCGTATTTGATATTTTCAAGAAGTCTAGCTTTTCAATATTTCAAGTGTGTTTTAATACCTGACTATATCAAAGCTCCAGTATTCAGCACTATTGTCAACTTTTGATAATTGACGTCTGGAGAAAGGTAACCAGCACATGCTGCTGGAGTGATATAAAGCAGAGAATGAAAGCTTGTTTGTGCCTTTTACTACAAATATCAGAGGTCCAATTGTAGGTTTCCTTCACCTACTCATTTAAAATATTAGGTTATCCACTTTTGGCAAAAGTATACTTGTTCAGGATTTTACTGTCAGTATATATAGTCTAGGTTGCCTGAGGTATTCATATTGAAGAAGGTTGGCTTTGCTGTATCTGAATTTAGAATATTGAGCACCAACTTCTTCCAATATGCATTATGAAAAGTCATCCTTACATTGACATGAGGTAGAATGACCATGCATGAAAATACAATCCTCAATTTTATTCTGAAAAACATCATTCTTGCAAATAGTTCTACTGGAAAGACATCTTCTGTAAGCCTCATTTCACTTTTTTCTGCGCTTTCAGATATAGTGATTTAATTTATTTCACATTCACATCCATTCTGTTTTCTAAGTTACTCTATTTATTTAAACTTCCAGGTTTTTGAATTTGCACTCAAAGTCAAAATCAACAATAGGAGAACTTTCAGTCTTTGTAAAATTGCTAGTACTAGTCATATGTAGCTGCTTCATGCTGAGCACACTGTAAATGAGGACAGATGTCATAAATAAGCAAACTTACATTTGCACCTGTATTTCTTTTATTAATCCAAAGTGTATAATTAGTTTCAGTACAAACCATACTTATGGATTTTGTGAATATTTGTCTAGTTTGAATTTAGTTTTATTTGTATTACAAATAAACTTTGGGATCCCTGGAGAGTAAAGAAATTTAAAACATATAGAAATTGAGTTTAATAAGTGATCCTTAAGAGATATTTAAGCTCAGCATCATGATGTCATACAGTTGTTGCTTTTATTAGGTTGCAGGAATTTAAGCTTTAAGAAATGTACCAGATGATGGGTTAGAGCATTACTGAATTACAAAATAATTAAAGATGAAGAAGCAAACAATTGCAATAAATGATTTAACTGTCCTTTCTTTTGGACTTGTGGAATATCCACCAGATAACAGATTTTCAAATTTGACATAAGGTGTACCTGAAGTAAAATGTGTCTTGTAGATTTTTTTTCCTGGCTGTTTGAGAATTTGAGAGAAAATGACAAAGGAAGAAAAAGAATGGGATAGATGAGACGCAAATATCTCAGGGGAGTAATTTATTTCATATAGTAATTTATATTAATAAACGTTTTTCTTCTGTAGTTGCTGTATAGTAATTTTACCATGGTATTTACCACTCAAGTTTAATAGTAATTTCAGCCACTTGTGTTGCAATTCAGCCTCTGAGAAACCTTTGTCTGAAAGTCATGCTCTCTGTGCATGAGAAAGTTAACGAATTCTAAATGGGATTCAAAACAATCACCTGGAAGAGTCAGAATTCTTAGAGCTATACAGTAAAAATCTTTATTCAAGTGACTTGAATTGCTAATCAGGTATTCCTGAGATAACCTTTTTGTTGATTTGTTATAGGGAAAATATATAAAATATATAAAATGGAGAAAAGCATAAATTAAAACTATGGGCATTGAGATGTTTGAGTGTTTTGAAGATAACCCTGGAGGAGGAGCTGAATGTTGAAGGTAAAGTTAGTTTTTACATTGAACTATGCTGAACTTGTGTTATTAAGAGGTCCATTGAATGGTATTGTGCTGAGGACATTATGTTAATTAATGATTTATTTTTTTTTTTTTATCTGAGCTTAAATAAAAATTCAACTTCTATTTCTCTGTTAATTAATTTATACCCAAGAGAGATGATCTATTTTAATAGCTGTTTCCAGAAGACAATGTTTGTTTTGCTTTGCCATATGCTTAACAAACAGCCTTTCTTCTTTTCTCTCTCTCTTAGGACACATTCACAAAAAGATAATGGATGTCTACAAATTTTCTGGCAGCTGGTGGTAGAATATAATAAGTCCATTAAATTAAAACACAGCTCACCAATTTTTCTTTTTTTTCTAAATAACGTTATAAAAGAAGTAGTAACGGTTTGTGAGGCAGGGGTTTTTCTCACAAACAATTAAGGGATATGAGGATGGTAGTAGTCTGTGTTCAAGGCCTTAACTGCACACAGATGAATGGCTCTCTTTAGTTCTGCTTCACAACAGGAAGTCATTGTTATAAAATGAATGTGCCCACAGTAAAACATGTTGAATCTCAGCAAACTGATTTGTGAAGACATAAAGCTACCTTAAACCGAGTGGAAATTTAAGAGAATATTCAGGGCAAGCTGATACACACAGCAGGCAGTGGTTTTGAGCAAAAAATATAAGGGTTGTTTTCAATGAAGATGTAGATTTTTTTTTCTATAAAGACACAGTTCTGACATCTGTGATGCTTTTGTGTTGTCATGTATCTGACAAGGCACGATGCCAGAAAACATTCAGGTTTCCCAACAAGAAAGGAGAGAAATGAGGACTAACAAAATAAAAAAAAAAAAAAACACAAGAATTAAAATGGACATAAATTAATTCAAAATATGTTTCAACACACTATAGTTAGACTGTTGTTAGGAAAATACAGTTTACACGCTCAGGTAAGTTCATTGAAATACTTAAATGCTGACAGAATTAGAAACCATGTATTTGCAGAAATATTTGTTTCAGCTTTCAGTGTTTGTGTCTTAAATGATAATACTTGTTTCTATTGATTTTAAGTAGCTACTGACCTTGTTGAGAACTTTGGTAACAGAAATTTATATAGATCTTCCCAAAAATATAAAAAAATACAGCAGTAACTTTAAAATATGCATGAATACAGTACAAAGTGAATGTGTTCTTGTTTCAACCCATTGTGAAGAAAGCATCATGATCCGTCACCTCCCTCACCCTGCCCTACATGTAATCTCTTTCCAAATTTCAAATGTAGGAACATTTCAACTGCATTTGTTAAGTTCTTGTTTTATGATGTCTGGCTGTAATTACAATGAAGAAATTGCATAATGTGTTTCTAATGATATCTAATTTCATTGGATTTTTGGGAAACAACTTAAATCTCTAGTTTTTTATTTTGGAGAATAAAACTAAAACCAAAACAAACAACAAAAAGTGGGTGGGTGATGGGTGGAGCATATCTGACTCCAGGAAGCTTACACAGTATTGTTGTTAGATCATTGCCCTATGCCTGTAATGCTTCATAGTTGATACTGTCCCAAAATACTTCTTGTGGAAATTATGTCATATAACAATAACATCAGAAAGTAATGAAGGATAATAGTCCTATAGCATACATACGTTGCTAAAGCTTTTACCTGTCTTTGGACTGCAGAAAAATGCAAAGAAAGATCTGAACAAGGGGAGCATTAAGACACCTATTTTGGTTGCAGCTTGATACACACAGTTAAAAAAGATTATTGGAGGCATATTCAAAAGTAAAATTAAATGCTGATGGATAAAGAAGCAAGCAGGTTTTGACCATAGACTCTTAGCCTTATGGCCTCAGAGACTCATAGAATTGTTTAGATTGGAAAAGACCTTTAATTTCATCAATTACAACTGCTTGCACTGCCAAGTCCACCACTAAACCATGTTGCTAAGTGCCACATTGACATGTCCTTTACATACCTCCAGGAATAGTGATCCAACCACTTCTTCAGGCTCCATAAACTGGTGTGTATCTGAGAAGAAAGACAAGAAAATAATTTTGCATGCAGAAAGCAACTGTCTCACCTGAAACTTCTAACAAAGCACAGAACCCTCAATCTGAGCATAAAATGCTACAAACCCTCAACATACATATGGAAGCTTTACTTTTCTTATCATACATTATTTGCAGAGAAATCAGAAGACCTATTCATGTGACGTCTCCTACTACACCCTGAGTTTCTTTTTCTAAAAAGCTGAGTGGAGTCTGAAAGGGAGTAGCTTTGGGAGCAGATATTGCCTTCACATTCATACGTGCTCTAACCTGGAGCCTAATGCTGGTAATAGGCTACTTTGACAGAGCTTTATTTACAGTAAGAATTTGTGACAAGCTGACTGCATAGTTAAATTGGGTCCCAGGTGTGCACTAGGCTGACACTGGGTTAGACATAAACCCTTTATTAATTTATTGTGCTGATGTCTTCCTTTGTTTACTAGCTCGTAGGATTTCCTCTCAGCTCTGCACTGTTTTGGGAAGCTTCGCCAGCACTAGAGCTCACTAGCACTGCTGAATTAACAAATGGAGTAATGTTAGCATAAAGCACAGGATATCATACTTGAAAACCAGTAGCAGACAATATTGAAAATGAGCTTTGGAATCATGAAGCTGGAAAGTTTTCTACTTTGACCACAAGGAAACCTTTGTCTTTAGGAGAAAAATAGAAATTCTTTTTTTTTTAAAAAAAGCCCAAAACTGAAGCAAAAATATATATATATGAAAAAAACAAGCAACAACAAACACTCAACAAGCAAACAATTCAAAACCCGTTTGATCAGAAACAGTTCCTGAACAAAAGAGGGTTTGATAAGCCTAATATGGAAAACATTGCTGCACAGAACATTAGACATCTTTCTCCAGGTTCTCTTTAATATAAAAGGAAGACCCTTGGACAAACGGCATATGCCTATGATTCAAAGCTTTCTGGTAGTGGCAAGGGACTGTTATCACTGACTAAAAACGATTTCTGATGCTGAGAGACAGAAACGTGCACAATTAATCGGGATTTAATACTGCAATGCAGTTTCTAGAAGAGGCTGTGCATCATTTGACTGCCTCAGCAGCATAACTGACGCGCTAGTATATCCAATACAAGCTCTGTTTAGAAGATATTAGACAACTGTCAGTGATGGATAGCTGTTTCAGTAGTCTCATAGTGCAAAGACAAACAGAGTCTCATGTATATTAATCCCCTTAGCAAAAGCAATGCTGGCATCAGAAGATGGCACTATCATCAGAATAAAGGACAGTAAATCCATCAGATGGTTGTAGTGAAGTCAAATTAATAGGGGAGAAAACAGAAGATCTGTTAGATGATGTATGAAGTAGGGAAAAAACAAGATAGATCTCTAATGGTATCAAAGATATCAAGATTTAATATTGATTTCCTGTCAAATGACATATGTGTTTCTTGCAGTGCTTTGTACTTATATGGATATTTCTGAGTCCAACCCATTTTACAAATAAACACTTATTTTTCAAACACACCATAGGTGTGATCCTGCTTCGAGTCAAAAAGTTTATATTTAAGGACCTCACATGAACATTACAATGCCTCATTTATTGAAGTTCAGTAAAGATAGAAACTGAAAATGAAACTAGCAGAAGATAACTTCAAAGCAAGCAAAAAAAAGCAGTTATTGTCTCTGTAGGTAAGGTAAGGAGCTCCTTCCGGTAGAACATTGTGGATGCTATATGTTTTCAGGACTTCAAAAAGCAGCTTAACAAGTTTGCTGAAGAAAATCTTTAGCAGATGTCTAATTTCAAGAACATGATGTGTGATTTAAGAAATCTTTGAACTGCAAGTGGATGCAACCCACGATGCTGTTGCGAGCAATTATTGCTACCTCTTGCTTGGTTCCTAATGTCTTCTGCAAGTTTCTGCTATTTGTTATTATCAAAGACTGGATGCAAAAACGTTTGATAGGCCTTTCATCTGATGTAATGAAGCTTTTTAAGTTCCTCTATAACATAAATGATACATTCCTAAACATAACAATACCCTAAGACACAACCAATAAAGCCTGTAGCAGACAAAAAAGATTCCCATCTGTAATAAGGATGGGGAATTCTGAAATAATTTTCTCAAATACTAAGGACTTTCAATAATTAAGACCATAGCAGTGAACACAAGAAATTAATTGTTTTATTATGGACTATAATTGCAAAAGCATAAAACACCTGCTTGCTAATACTGTAACTAAGGAACATTTTTCACAGCCACAGGTTTAGTGGAGAAGTGATTCAGAGGAGGGCCATGAGGATGATTATAGGGCTGAGCACCTCCTGTATGAAGACAGGCTGAGAAAGTTGGGGTTGTTCAGCCTGGAGAAGAGACGACACCATGGAGAACTCACAGTAGCCTTCCAGTATCTGAAGGGGGTTTACAAGGATGCTGAGGAGGGACTATTCTTTAGGGACTGTAGTGAAAGGACAAGAGGGAATGGATGTAAACTTGAGCAGGTGAGGTTTAGGTTTAGATATAAGGAAGTTCTTTACTATGAGGGTGGTGAGGCACTGGAATGGGTTGCCCAAAGACTTAGTAAGTGTTCCATCCCTGGACAGGCTGGACAGAATCTTGGGCAACATTGTCTAGTGTGAGGTGTCCCTGCCCATGGCAAGAGGGCTGGAACTAGATGATCTTAAGGTCCTTTCCAACCTTTTCCAATCATTCTTTGATACTGTTATTCTATGATCTTATCATGCAATGAACTCTTATGTAATGAAGGACAAGAGAAAATCTGGCAGCAAATGTCTGTCAGAGGGAAGAAGAAGAAGGGTTTTCCAGGGCAAAGATCATAATTCTACAGAGATTATTTTGATAGCTCTTCTCAGGTGATGGTAAGAGGAGAGCCTGTATATTTTCCCCAGTGATGGGCCAAAAAAAAAAAAAAATTGAGTTTTTCTTCTTGTTTCCTCTTCTATAAAGGAAAGATAACTTCCTTTGAAAAAAGTCAATGCTGGTTGATTTTCTGGTGATGGCTTCGTGCTTAGATTACCTGAAAGAGTTGCTACCTTAGAGGTAGTAGCGCACTGACTGGCATAGCATCAGTTGCTCTGCATGCAACCAACCAAACACTCGCTACACTAGGGTTTTTTTTTCCCAAGAGGGCTCCCACTCTTACAGCTGATCAAACATACTGTGAACATCTGAATTTACTCTTTCCTAATATTTTAGTAATTGCTATCTTATGTATATCTTGTACAAGCTGTAAGACCTTGAATTAAGAAGCAAGTAAACTTATAATATATTTAACTGTAATTAATTCTCCAGCTGATTTTGTGTTGCTGTATTATCAATCATGCATTCTAACCAGATGGCTGCCAGAGCCATATGTCATATCATTTGCTTTCATTTTCCTTAACTAATCATAATACTAAGTTACAAGTACCTTCTATAGGTGATGCTGAGGATAGAATGTCCTGTAACATAAAACATTGTCCTTCATTGTCACCTGAGAGGACGTGTGGCCTAGAATCACTTATCTTGATTCGGTGTGCCAAGAAATCTCAGCATATTGTTTTAAAATTACACTTTCTAACCCTTTAATTTGATTGGAAATTCAAATGGAAAATGGAATTACATCCTTCACTTATCTTTGAAAGCTTAATAATCAAGAAAACTAATAGTGTTTATGTCATACCTTAGTTCAAAGCCATCAGGACAGTGCCATAATTCAAGACTAGGACTCTACTTTCTTTCCTAGAGTAATAGCACCATGTAGAGTATATAGAATTTCAAATAATCCATGGTATCTATACAGTATTTGGCAATTTGATTTGTATTTCTGAGATGTAATTTCTTTCTTACACTTATTTTTCTGTTTCTTAGCATGGCATCCACCCACAAGCTTCCCCACAGAAGTTCTGTGTCTTTGAAAACAGAAATTGAAAAGAGGTAACTGTATCTGTTCAACCAATTGTATGTGCTATATATAATTAAGAAAGAAGACGGTACTTTTGGACTGTTCAAAATGTCCTTGACAATATGGAGCTCAAGCAACTGTTTTTAAGTTAGTTTTTCAGCACTATGGATGCACCAAAGAACATAATATGGATACTCTAGGGATGATGTTATCACTTTAGGATTTTGGTAACAGCAAAGCATATTCTGGGTAGGCTATGTAGATCTTCTGTGACCTCCTATGAAAGAAATATTTCTGTGTCTATTTTTTCTGATGAGGCATCCCGTATCTATCAGTGTGACTAGCTTTGTGACTGTTGTGATTTAAGCTGTAAATCATGCATTTTGCTCACTCACTCCCCCCTCTTTCTTCCCCCCCCACTCTGAGGTTGGGGGAAATGGGGAGAAGAAACAAAAGAATATAATTCACACGGGTTGAAATAAGAGCAGTCCAATAACTAAGGTATAACACAAATCACTGCTGCTACCACCAATAATAATAATGACAAGGCAAATACAAGGGAAGAGGATACAACTGCTCACCACCCACCAACCAAGCCATGAACTGAACTCTTCTGGGCTCCTACCCCCAGTTTTTCCATCCTGGGTGTGATGTGCTGTGTGGTATGGAATAGCTCTGCTCAGTTTGGGTCAGGTGTCCTGTTCCTTCTTCCTCCCAGCTTCCCCTCCTCCCAGGCAGAGCATGAGACTCAGAAAGTCCTTGGTCAAACCAAACATTCTAAGCCGTAACAATAAACACAGCACTGCACCAGCTACGAAGAAGGAGAAAAATGACTGCTGCTGCTGAAGCCATGACTGTGATGCAAGGAATGAAAGCAAAATGGCATTAAAGGACTTTGTATAATAACCCCTGTGCATTGTCTTTATGGATTCATAACCTAACCATAATGATTTCAGGTAGTAATTAATCCAAGCACATCCATTTGCTTGACATTTTTCCTGATTTTTTTATATTTATTAATGTACTTTAGAAGAAGAATTGATACTGTTTCCAACATGTGAGGTGAATCCAGTTGGTTGCTGATAGGAACTGCTCACACCATAGCATAACACATGAGCAGAAGAGCACAACTAGGAGGGCTAGAGTGAGATATAAGAAGACGTAAAAGACATGGATCTTTCTGAAGTTTCTTTGTATGCATAGAATATAGGCTTCTGGTTTGACACATTATAAGTACAACGCTGGGAATATTCAGACATGGTGTTTGGCTTATATTCATTTGTGATGAAAAATGGAAATGCAAATTAAACAAAAAATTAAATCAAGTGGCATATTCTGCTGTCCTGTGAGACAAACATGAATATTGCATTTTTTTTTTTTTTTTATAATGGAAACAAACAAATCAACAAATGAATTATTTGAATCTTAGAAGTGTTACAGATGGCATTGCAATTCCTTAGACACGTAATATACTAGGCATGGCAGACAGTAAATACTGAGTGACCATACTGGCTCTGCACAATTAGTCTTATTGATCAGTTCAAATTAAAAGCAGTTCTAGAGTCCTCCTCACATCACTCAGCCATTTGATTACAAAAGATAGAAAGCATGCATTCATATAAAGATGAATATAGAATACTAAACTTGTGAAGAATAATAGAGAGTGAGGGGACATTTGTCATATGCAACTTAAGGTCCCTGTCCTGTAAGATGAAAGATATTACAGCAGGAGAGGAGGTGCAGTTACAAAAAAGCATTAGGAGAACACATAATGTGAGCAAAAAAAGTGGCTCTGAAATTATTGTACACTATGGGAAGCATTACAATGGAGATGATGGCCATATTACAGCTCCAAACTTGCGTTGAGGGAAAGATGGCAAGAAAAATTCAATGTAATTAAGGAATGACTTCCCAAATATTGTTTGGTTCATGAGAAAGAAAAAGGCTTTTCTCTTTTTACGTTGCATAAAATGTGCAGATATATAGCAAATTATTTGCTCATCAAGCATGAAGTAATAATTTACTCTGCAGGCGAATTTATTATGCTGTATCATGGCTTCAACTTTTATTCACGTCAGAAGTATTTTCACCCTGTATTCTATAATTAGTAGAATTAAAATGAAATAAAAACCCCTACCAAATCCCCCACAACTACAGGGTTTGCATATTTAATTGAATGTGGAACAATGATTTGATCAGTAACAGGAGGAAATTAATATTAGACTGGTTTAGCTCTAGATAAAACTAGTGCTTAAGCCCTTTTTCAGAAAAGATAACTTCATAGATCTCTTTCTTTAATATCCAATTTAGACAATGCGGCTTGCCATGAAGTTAAAAGTCTAGGAACCTAGACATTTTTATGCTATATACTAATTACAGTATACTGAGGGAAATTTGATACACTTACTTTTGTGAGGCTGAGAATGTTCATGGGCAATGGTGCAAGTGTTATGTTTTAAGCCCAACTGGTAACTCTGAACCATGCAGCTGCTTGCACACTCCCCCTTTTTTTCATGCCCTGCTCCCAGAGGGATTGGGAGGAGATTTGAAAGAATGTAACTTCTATGGGTTGAGATAAAAATAGTCCAGTAACTAAGTTATAACACAAATCACTGCTGCTACTACCAGTAATAATAATGATAAGGGAAATAACAAGAGAAGAGAATGCAACCACTCACCACCTGCCTACCGATACCCAGCCCAACCCTAGCAGTGATCTGGGCCTTTCCAGGCAACTCCCCTTCAGTTTGCATACTGGGCATGATGTGCTGTGTTATGGAATACCCTTTTGTCTTGTTTGGGCCAGGTGTCCTGTCTTTGCTTCATCCCAGCTTCCTGTGTTCCTCCTCACTGGCAGAGCATGAGACTGAAAAGTCCTTGATCAGAGTAAACATTAGCGAGAAGCAACTAAAAACATCAGTGTTATTAGCATTGTTCCCAGGCTGAAAGTCAAAACCACTGCACCAGCTACTAAGAGAAAAATGACTGTTACAGCTGAACCCAGGACAGTATATACCCCTTATTCCATACCATTCACGTCATGCTCAGATTCCAATTTTTTTTCAAAATACCATAGCTTCTGGTCTCATATATATATATATATATATATATATATATATATATATATATAAACATATATATACACACCCATGCACACAAAAAGGGAGAGATATCATTCCTTAATCCATGGACTATCCCTATAAAGTTTACTGAATTCATTCAGTCCATGATGTCAAGCTCCACCTCTTGTAACAGTCTTTCAGGGCAGAGGAGATGGTGCATAGTGCTGGATTGTTGCCTGCTCCAAGTAGTCATTGACATCAACACCATCACTGTTAGAATGACCTCCCTGTCAACATGAGATTAGTCGTGAAGAGCTATTCAAATAAATGTTTAAAATTTCTATGTTATATGAAAATTTTTCAAAATGACATATGGATAGAGATATGTCCAAATAGCCATGTGGACAAGCTTGTGGGTTTTCAAGTTTCCTCTAATAGAATAAAGTTCTCACATCTTGGTGAATAATGACAATGGTCGCCATGGCTTCCCCTCTATGCTGACTGTGTATCCTGTAGCTGCTGACAGTGTCTTTAAGGACTGCTGAGGTGGAGGAAAACCTACCCTATGACTTGAGTCTTTAGAAGGGAAAAATTTTTGGGTTGCTGATCACCATTATGTTGTAGAAAGTTGCAAATATGCACAGGAAGAAAAATTTTAAGTCACTGTATACTTCATGGTAAAAAAAGTACTAGTAGACACCCAGTTAGATGACTACATAGCAAGCTTAGAGCAGAAAGAAAGAAATACTTTTTCACACAAAAGTCATAACTGGGGATTTATTTCAAGTCCAAATACAAACCTGATCACAAAAGATCCCTACTACTTTGGATTATTGGAATTAGTACCAGGAGGTGTATTAGGAAAAAAAAATATTCTTAATCTTGAGTCCTTTTGTATTCTTGTATAAATTTATGATCAGTAAGAATAACCAAACTTTGACAGTAAAGTTCATTGCACTTTCTTGCAACACAGTGTATATTTTTCATGACACTGGTTCATTTTAATGTTAAGTTGTCTGATAAAAGGCTTGTGTCCATGCACAGAAAGGAGAACCATGGCAAGTGGGGACACTCAGCCAAAGGGTCCCTGTGTTAGCCTAGAGGAGCCATTAGCCTTGTGTTGGGGATGGGACCCATTACTGTGAGTCAATTGATTAGGTCTGGGGAGGAGGGCGTCACACCCTAGGGGTGTAGGATGCATCCTGGGACTATACAGAATATCATAGGATGTTTAGGGGAGGAATAAAAGGAGTGGAAAGGGAGGCAGGGAGGGATGAAGACAGTTTTTTTGGGAAGAAGCTTGTTGTGTGTAAACAGGTTGTTTGTCAGTACATATGTTTGGCCATGCCCGGCTTGATCAGCAATATCTGTCCTTTTTTATTCTTAAACTCAATCTCTAATTTTCCCCTGGATGAAGAACCCTCTAGTCTGTAGGAATGGTATTGCACCATGGCCGTAGAAAACTGACGTCTGGTGCCAGCACTTGACCAAGTGCCTCCAGCAGAAGGGGTGACAATGTATTATCAGGGCTACATGCCTGTGATGCCAGCAAATATAGATACTGGCATGCATCTGTGAATTCAGCCAATATAGATACTGGAATGTGTTTTTATTTTGTGGTTACTTGTCAGTTTGCAATGACTAGTGAATATCAGACAGAACTAACCAGTGAGTAGCTTGGAAATCAGGTGCCAGAGTGACAATTAACCTGGGACTGATGCTGGACAAACCAGAAGGTCTAGGGGTTGGCTGCTGATGGGACCAGGAATTCCAAGTCTGAAAGACTTATTCGCATACATTTCTCTGGGTGAAGTAGATGAAGGCAAGAGGGTCCAAGGGGCAATTTACTCAGTAGGCTGAGTGTTCAAGGCCAGTCAGCAGAGGTATCTCCATTATATATATATATATATATGCATATATTTCCCACTAATGGCTCTTCATAACAATCAGACAGAGGGGCTACCAGGTTGATACTGTTGGTGCTGCTCACATTACCCCAGGTGCTAAGAGTTTCTATGTTGATCATGTTGTGAGACCTCACTTGGAGTATTGTGTGCAGCTCTGATGTCTTCAACATAAAAAGAACATGGAACTGTGGGAACAAGTGCAGAGGAGGGCCATGAGGATGATCAGGTGACTAGAGTAACTCCCATATGAAGACAGGCTGAGAAAGTTGGGGCTATTGAGCCTGGAGAAGAGAAGGCTGCGTGGAGATCTCCTGGCAGCCTTCCAGTATCTGAAGGGATCTATAGGGATGATTGGGAGTGACTCTTCCTTAGGAACTGTAGTGATAGGACAAGGGGTAGCGGGTTCAAACTTAAACAGGGGAAGTTTAGATTGGATCTGAGGAAGAAATTCTTTACTGTAAGGTACTGGAATGGGTTGCCCAGAGAAGTTGTGAATGCTCCATCACTGGCAGTGTTCAATGCTGGGTTAGACAGAGCCTTGGGTGGCATGATTTAGTGTGAGTTGTCCCTGCCCCTGGCATGGGGGTTGGAACTAGATTATCTTAAGGTCCTTTCCGACCTTAACTATTCTATGGTTCTGTGCTGGACATGCTCACCCGTGCTGTTCATGTGTATGTATGAGAGCCTGTTGGGAATATCTGCTCAGCTCTGCTGTTGGCTGGACCTTGGGGCATGGGGTTGTGGCAGCCTTGCCTCTAGGAGGCTACCAGATGCAGCAACTCCTAAGAGTTCATGGAAGCCTTGGGGAAAATAAAAATGAGTGACTATGATGTAATTTGCCTATTGAACTAAATCTGAGAGAACATGACAGAGTTCCTCGTAGTCATATAAGTGCCATCAAAAGTGAGCAAAATCTTTGAAACCATTGCACTTTATACTGCATTAGATCTCTTCTACCTGAACATAATTTCATTTAATATCAATAAATGCAAACAGATCTTGTGTGTCTGTTTAATGCTCAGTAAGATGAAAGAAGAAAGCACAACAGGTCAGGTGTGGAGCCTTCCAGCATTTCAAATGACAGTAAGCTGGATGCAGACTATTATGTTTGGCTACTCAGACTATACCAGATAAAATATGAGAAATAGGCTTGCAGATGCGGTGGTGTGCTCCCCCATCCACTCCTCAAGGTCAAATGTGCAAGTTTTTCTAATACTTGAGCCTACAGGGAAAAAGACATCTCAGTTCCTCAACTCTCTTACATTGACTGATATGCAAGAGTCCTAGAGCTCTTGAGCAAAGGACAAGGACACTCCAGGATGCTAGCTGAAGGTGCAAAAGCCAGCAAACAAATGCAGGTACTGCCCACATAAACAGCAAGCTATTTGACAGAATTATGGTCAGAGCCACCCTCATCTAGGCATGTAAACACCACACATATGAGTAAGCATTTAGAGAACTAACATCACAGAATCATAGACTAGTTTAAGTTAGAAAATGGCCTTGAAGATCAAGTACAGCCATTCACCCAGTACCAACAAGTTGTTGTGGTTCAAGTACAGGACCTGGAACCTTGTCTTGTTGAACCTCATGCAATTGACCTTGGCCAGTCAGTCTAGCCTGTCTATATCCCTCTGTGGAGACTTCCTACCTTCACTCTACCCAACATTTCAGCCCAGCTTGGTGTCATCTGCAAACTTCCTGAGGGTGCACTCAATCCCCCTGTTGAGATAATTTATAAAGGTTTTAAACAGAACTAGCTCCAATACTAAGCCCTGGGAAGCATCAGTCTTGACCAGCTGCCAGCTGAAATCAGCTCCAATCACCAGCACTCTTCAGGTCTGGCCATCCAACCATTTTTTTTCCCTAGTGAACAGTACACCTCTCCAAGCCATTAGCAACCAGTTTCTCTAGGAGAATGCAGTGGGAAATAGTGTCAAATGCCTTACTAAAGACTAGGTAAACAGTATCTCCATCCTTTCCCTTATCCACATATAGCTGAACTACATGTATACAGGCTCCACAAGTGAGACAGGGTGTCTAAGTCATGATGAAGATGAGCAGAGAATAGCAGGGAATTCAATAAGTTTTTATGGCCATAAGAGAGTCAAAGATTGTCAAGTTTACTAGTGCCTACTAATTAGGAACATAATAACTAATTAACTTGGGTAGAATAATGTGGTGGCCTTGTGTACTTAACTAGATGATCCAAAAGAACTGTGACACAAGATTAAAAAAAACATTGTAAGCCAACTTAATTTTAAAGAGAACATCAAAGAGTCCTACATCAAGGTCAAGTTGAATGAGCAGTGGAAGTGTTGTCCAGCACCGGGGGACAAATGTATAACACATAGAAGACAGGCTGCTTTACCCACTCAGTCTTCTGCTCCTTCCCAAATGATAATATTTGCTGGAGGACTGATTTTCACTTTTGAAAATTTTAATGAGCTAATTCCCTTATGAGAGAGGGAGGGAGGACATTTGTTAGTCAAATATCCTATACACTGAAACTATAAGATCACAAGCAACCAGATGCTCTGTTTGTTCCAATTAATGATGCTTTCGGATTTCTGATATGCATAAAGAACCTTGAATAGGTCACACTTAATTATATGCCTATGTCATGGGTTCAGCAGCAGCAGCCATTTTTCTCCTTTAAGTGGTAGCTGGTGCAGCACTGTGTTTTGGATTTTTGGCTTGGGAACAGTGCTGATGGCACCAATGTTTATGGTTGTGGCTTAGTAGGCTGGCCAAGGACTTTCTGAGTTTCATGCTCTGCCAAGGAGGAAGGGAAGCCGGGGGGAAGATGGGAGGAAGCAGAGACAGGGCACCTGACCCGAACTGACCAAAGAGGTATTCCATACCACAGCACGTCATGTCCAGGAGGTAGAAACGGAGAGCAGAAAGCCAAAAGGGTGGTGGTGCAGAGGGGGGGGTGTGCACGGCATGTTCAGGATTTGGTATGAGGTGATGGGGTGCACTGCATAGTCGAGCTTGGTACCAAGTGATGGGAGGGGCACTGCGCGACGTGGCTAGGTATCAGGTGAAGATCTGTTGTACTCTCTTTCCTTGTATTTTCTCTTGTATTAATATTGGTGGTAGCAGTAGCGATTTGTGTTATACTTTAGTTACTAAACTGTTCATATCTCAACCTGTGGGAGTTGCATTCTTTTGATTCTCCTCCCCATCCCCCGGGACTGAGGAAGAAAGAGAGGGGAGTGAGTGAGAGGGTGACTGCATGAGTTTGAAAGCCTCAAACCACAACAGCCTACATGCTGATAACTAGCAAGAATGGAGACTGGTCCAGAGGCATGAGCAGTTACTGCAAGTATCATGTGTCCTTCTACAGTTTATTAACCAGAGGGGTGGAAAGTGACAATTTTCGTGGAGATTTATTGCCTATAGCTATAAATATGACATTTAAACTTTATGGCAAATGTTGAGAAATGATTCTTATTTTCAATTAATAGCTCCTCACTGTGTTCCTGTTCTCTCCAAAAAACAATTATTACCTTGATAAACAAGACATAAAGAGATATTGGAATGCATGTATTCACAATTAGTTCTGAAATATACATAAAAGAACAACTCTATGAAATACATTTTATTAATGATTATAGTAACTGCATACTACAATCTGGGACAACCCTCTGTAATGCCTCAGTTTTACCTCAATTCTGAATTTTAATTGTCAGAGGAATTTAGTGGTAGATGTTCAAATAATTTACGTCATGTCTACCATGCTTCCTGGGTACGAACATTTATTTTTCCCAGGTAAGGATGAGGTAGCCTTCCAGATATTCTTTGACACTGCCATCAATTATGTATAAGCATTTGTTCAGCTATCCAGAAAAGAAGATAAAAGCAGCACACTCAAGACCACCATCCATTATAATCCTTGATATTTACTAATTGCTACAAAAAAATAAAAAAGAACTCAGGTTCAAAGAAATTTCTCATTTTTTTTGTGAGTGCTCAGTTTTGATAATACTTTTTGAGTATTAGATGATCTTTAAATAATTGTGGAGTAATTATTCTCCATTTCTTCTCATACCCTTGCCATTCCAAAAACTATAGTAGTAATTCATCTCCAAGCCAACTGGATCTTTTGATTCTTAGTACTGATGTTTTGGAAGGATATTGCTCCATTTTATTTACTGAGAATGTGATTTAAAGCTGAAGAAGCTAATTCTTCAATCACATATAACTGAAAGGTCATTCAATTAACACCACATTATACCTGCTAACTGTCAATATAAAACTGAGGTCATTACCCACCATGCAAATTAAAGAATAAATATTATAAGCATATCTGTGTTACATTAGAAGCACACATGTGGCTAAATTATAAGTTTTTACTGCTGTTGCAGATCTCTGCATTTTAATGGCTACAACTAGACAAGCAGAGACTAAACATCACTATATGTTGTTAATGTTTGGTGTATTCTATTTTGAAAGGTTAAAAAAAAGAATGACACTTTATTCACATTTTTCTACCAATGCAAAGGTACTTTATTGCTTAGGAGTTATTTTCTCAAGGGTACTAATGTCAGTTAGACATCTTTATATTGTTAGAAAATTATTCCCAATTCAAAAGTATTTTGCAGCCCTTTCGGCAGAATGAAAACAAAGGATGGCTTTGCTTTACACTTGCATAGCATCAGGTGAATTATTTTCTATGATCCCATTTGTTAGTCTTGTTCATCCTTACAGAAGGAAAGGACGGCAGTAGTCCTTATCACAATTTCTTTTTTCCTCATATAGTTCATAGCAATGCTACACCTGCTTTCAGTCACATATTAATACATAATTCCAAAGTTTATGCTCATTAACTTTTTTACTAATGATAATACAAACCAAACAGTGAATGCTAGGCCAAATTTGCAACAATTTTAGTATGACTTCATAGAATCATAGAATAGTTGGGGTTGAAAAATACCTTAAGATCATCTAATTCCAACCCCTCTGCCATGGGAAAGGACGCCTCACGTTAAATCATGTCACCCAAGGTTCTGTCTAACCTGGCCTTGAATGTAGCCAGCAATGGAGCATTCACAACTTCTCTGGGCAACTCATTCTAGTGTCTCACCACCCTTACATTAAAAAATGTCTTCCTCATATTGAATCTAAACTTCCCTTGTTTAAGTTTGAATCTGTTACCCCTTGTAATATCACTACAGTCCCTAATGAAGAGTCCCTCCACAGCATACCTATAGGGCCCCTTCAGGTACTGGAAGGCTGCTATGAGGTCTCCAAGCAGCCTTCTCTTCTCCAGGCTCAATAGCCCCAACTTTCTCAGCCTGTCTTCATATGGGAGGTGCTCCAGTCCCCTGATCATTCTCGTGGCCCTCCTCTGCACTTGTTCCCACAGTTCCATGTTCTTTTTATGTTGAAGACACCAGAACTGCACACAATACTCCAAGTGAGGTCTCATGAAAGCAGAGTGGAGGGGCGGAACCACCTCCCTAAGCCTGCTGGTCATGCCCCTTTTGATGCAGCCAAGGACGCAGTTGGCTTTCTGGGCTGCAAGAGCACAGTGCTGGCTGACGTTCATTTTCTCATCAAACAACACTCCCAAATCCTTCTCTGCAGGGCTGCTCTGAATCTCTTCTCTGCCCAGCCTGGAGCTCTGCCTGGGATTGTTCTGACCCAGGTGTAGGACCTTGCAGTTGGCATGGTTAAACTTCATCAGGCTGGCATCAGCTCACCTCACAAGTGTGTCAAGGTCCCTCTGGATGGCATTCCTTACCTCCAACATATCAACCAAGCCATAGAGATTGGTGTCATCAGCAAACTTGCTGAGGGCACACTCAATCCCACTGTCCATGTCACTGACAAAGATGATGGACAAGACTGGTTCCAACACCAACCCCTGAGGGACACCACTCGTTACTGGTCTCCAGCTGGACATTGAGCCATTGACCACAACTCTTTGTGTGTGACCATCCAACCAGCTCTTTATCCAGAGTGGTCCATCTATCAAATTCATGTTTTTCTAATTTAGACAAGGATGTCATGTGGGACATTTTTAAACACTTTGCACAAGTCCAGGTAGATGACATCAACTGCTCTACCCCAATTCCTCAGTTCTGTAGCTCTATCATAGAAGGCCACCTGATTGGTCAGACAGGATTTCTCCTTAGTGAAGCCATGCTGGCTGTCACCAACCACCTTGCTGTTTTTCATGCGCCTTAGCATGCCTTCCAGGAGAATCTGCTCCAAGATTTCGCCAGGCACAGAGGTGAGACTGATTGGCATGTAACTCCCCGGTT
>JASSUY010041083.1:0-17664 GCA_032466535.1 Forpus xanthops
ATAGAGTTACTCTTACTGTCACCTGTATAGTTTAGAGCTATGCTGTGTTAACTTTATCAAGCGCTTGTATTCATGTACCTATTATCTGCACGTTCTTTTGCAGACTATTTATCACCGGCAATCCATAAGAACCTGTACCTCTTGCATCAATAAATTACGCTAGTCCAGTAGCTAATTGTAATTTCCTCACTGAAAACAGCCTCATCTCTCTCAGTATGGCTGTGGGAGTTTGTGAGCACAACTGAACCTGTGGTGTGGTGCATTATCAGTGAATCTGATACCAGATGCGCTCGGACTGATAGTTGCATATAGGAGCTGACCCTGTGGTGAATTATCAGTGAATCCGATACCAGACGTGCTCGGTCTGACAGTTGTGTACTGTCAGTGAATCCAATATCAGATGTACTCGGACAGATAGTTGCATATTAGGGCTATTCCTGGCCCCCTTTTATAAAGTGGTTTACCTTCCCCTTTAATGCAACACCAAGCCCATGGCTTTTGAAAATGGATTCAAATGGTCTTTGAGGAAAGAAAAAAAGAGACAGAGCAAAGCAGGCGGCACTGTTGCAAAGCTTCCAGTCTGCCCAAGAAACCAAACAGCATCTTGAACTCCTGGCTCTTCATCTGTGAGAGTAGAGTTTAAAACTTCATGCCTGACTCAGCCTCACTATAGCTGAGCTCCAGGCCAATGAAAACGGATTCAAATGGCATTTCAGGAGTGAAAGGAGGAGACAGGGAAATAAAGGTGGCACCCTTGCAAGCTTCCAGTCCACCAAAGAAACCAAGCATCATCTTAAACTCTTGGCTCTTCATCTGTGAGAGATGAGTCCAAACATTCGTGCTCAACTCGGCCGCACGATATCTGAGCTCCAGGTGGTGAAAATGGATTCAAATGAACTTTCAGTAAAGAAAGTAGAAGACAGAGCAATGCAGGTGGCAGCTTTGCAAAGCTTCCATTCCACCAAAGACATCAAGCAGCATCTTGAACTCCTGGCTCTTCATCTGTGAGAGCAGAGTCCAAACCTTTGTTGTGGAGATGTAGGCACGGACCCCGTTTTGGGTTAGGAAATTAAATCATTTATTATCTAAAGGTCCAGTGTTGATATAGGCTCTACAAAGTACCCGCTTTTATGAGCGGCTAATACAATTGGTTCGCTATCACCACCCATGTGGGTATCTTCACTTCTTCACTGGTTGTCTTACTTCTTGCTGTTGTCCCCTAATCAGATACTGGTTCCTCGCTTCTTTCTTTCATCTTATCTTGCCTACTTCTCCCTGTAATACTCCCAAAACTTTTCCAGCCACATTCCTCTGCTATCTCAAAGCTTTCCCAGCAACTAGTCCAGCTAAGAAATCCTTTACAATAAGGTTTACACGCACACTTCTTGCCTAACTCAGCCACACAATAGCTAAGATCCGGGCTGGTGAAAATGTATTCAAATGGTCGTTCAGGAATGAAAGAAGGAGATAGAGCAATGTAGGTGGCACTGTTGCAAAGCTTCCAGTCCGCCAAAGAAAACCATGCAGCATCTTGAGCTCCTGACTCTTCATCTGTGAGAGCAGAGTGCAAAAGTTCATTCTCGACAAGACTGCACCATAGCCAAGCTCTGGGCAGGTGTAAATGGCTTCAAATGGACTTTCAAGAAAGCAAGAAGGAGGCAGAGCAATGCAGGTGGCACTATTGCAAAGCCTCCAGTTCACCAAAGAAACCAAGCAGCATGTTGAACTCCTGGATCTTCATCTGTGAAAGCAGATTCCAAACGTTCGTGCTCAACTCGGGCGCACAGTAGCCCAGCTCTGGGTCCTTGAAAACATATTCAGATGGACTTTCAGGAAAGCAAGAAGGAGAGAGTGCAATGCAGGTGGCACTGTTGCAAAGCTTCCAGTCTGCCAAAGAAACCAAACAACATCTTGAACTCATGGCTCTCCATCTGTGAAAGCAGAGTCCAAATGTTGGTGCTCGACTCAGCTGGATTCAAATGGACTTTGAGAAAAGAAAGAAGACAGAGCAATGCAGGTGGTACTCTTGCAAAGCTTCCAGTCCACCAAAGAAACCAAGCAGAATCTTGAGCTCCTGGCTCTTCATCTGTGAGAGCAGAGTCCAAATGTTCATGCTCGACTCAGCCTCACAATATTCGAGCTCCGGACCAGAGAAAATGGATTCAAATGGACTTTCAGGAAAGAAAGAAGGAGGGAGAGCAATGCAGTTGTCACTGTTGCAAAGCTTCAAGTCCGCCAAAGAAACCAATCAGCATCTTCAACTCCTGGCTCTTCATCTGTGAGAGCAGAGTGCAAAAGTTCATGCTCAACTCGGACGCACTATAGCCGAGCACAAGGCCAGTGAAAACGGATTCAAATGGACTTTCAGGAAAGCAAGAAAAAGACAGACCAATGCAGATGGCACCATTGCAAACTTCCAGTCCGCCACAGAAACTGAACTGCATCTTTTACTCTTCTTTTGGGGTTGCAGAGTCCAAACGATCATGCTCAACTCGGCTGCACAATAGCCAAGCTCCAGGCTGTGAAAATGGATTCAAATGGACTTTCAGGAAAACAAGAAGGAGACAGAGCAATGCAGGTGGTACTCTTGCAAAGCTTCCAGTCCACCAAAGAAATGTAGCAGCATGTTGAACTCCTGGCTCTTCATCTGTGAGAGCAGAGTCAAACATTTCATGCTCAAATTGGCAAAAGCCTAACTGAGATTAGATTCAGATAGCTTGAATTCCAATGGACTTTCAGGAGAGAAAGAAGGAGACAGAGCAATGCAGGTGGCACCGTTGCAAAGCTTCCAGTCTGCAGATGAGGCCAAGCATCATCTTGAAATCCTGGCTCTTCATCTGTGAGAGCAGTCAAAACAACCATGCTCTACTCAGCCATATGATAACTGAGATCAGGCGCTAGAGAGCTTGGATTCAAACTGTCAAAGAAACCAAGGAGCATCTTGAACTCCTGTAACTTCATCTGTTTGAGCAGGGTCCTAACATTCGTGCTCGACTCAGCAGTAAGACAGCTGAGCTCAGTGCTGGAGATTTTGGATTCCAATGGACTTTCAGGAAAGAAAGAAGGAGCAAGAACAATGCAGGTGGTGCCGTTGCAAATCTTACTGTCTGTAGAAGAGGCCAAGCAGCTTCTTGAAACCCTGACTCTTCATCTGTGAGATCAGAGTCAAAAGGTTCTTGCTGTACTCAGTGCCGGAGAGCTTGGATTCAAATGGACTTTGAGGCAAGAAACAAGGAGTTAGAGCAATGCAGGTGGCACTGTTGCAAATCTTCATGTGCACAGAAAAGTCCAAGGAGCATCTTGAAGTCCTGGCTCTTAATCCATGAGAGCAGAGTTAAACGTTCGTGCTCTACTCAGCCACAGGTTTGCCAAGCTCAAGACCGGGGAACTCAGATTCAAATGGACTTTCAGGCAAGAAACAAGGAGTGAGAGCTATGCGGCTGTCACCATTGCAAAGCTTCCTGTCGACTGAAGAGTCCAAGCGGTATCTTGAAATCCTGGGATCTCATCTGTGAGAGCAGTATCAAAAGATTCTTGCTCTACTCAGCCGCAGGATAACCGAGCTCAGTTCCGTAGAGCCTGGATTCAAATGTAGTCTCATTAGTGAAAGAAACAAGGTGCAACAGCAATGCTAGTGGCACTGTTGAAAAGCTTCCTGTCCACTGAAGAGGCCAAGCAGCACCTTGAAATCCTGACTCTCCATCTGTGCGAGCAGACTTATAACATTCGTGCTGTACTTGGCTGCAGGATATCCATACTTAGTGTCGAAGACCTTGGATTCAAATTCTGTTTCAGGCAAGAAACAAGGAGCGAGAGCAATGCTGTGGTTCTTTGCAAAGCTTCCTGTCCATGGAAGAGGTGTAGCAGCACCTTGGTACCCTGGCTCTTCATCTGTATGAGCAGACTCGAAACGTTCGTGCCCTACTAGGGTGCAGGATATCCAAGTTTGCAGCATGAGACATTGGATTCAAACGGACTTTCAGGCAAGAAAGAAGGAGCGAGAGCAATGCAGGTGGCACCATTGCAACTCTTCCTGTCCGCAGAAAAGGCCAAGCATAATCTTGAAATCCTGGCTCTCCATGTGTGAGGGCAGACTTGAAATATTTGTGCTCTACTCGGTCGCATAATAGTCGAACTCAGGCACTGCGGAGACTTTATACAAATGTTCATTCGGGGGGGGAAACAAGGAGTGAGACAATGTATGTGGCAGAATTGCAAAGCTAACGGTCTACAGAAAAATCCAAGCAGCATCTTGAAATCCTGGCTCTTCATGTGTGAGAACAGAGTCAAAACATTCGTGATCTAATCGGCCGCAGAATAACTGAGTTCAGGTGCTTTAGAGCTTTGATTCAAATGGACATTGCGGGGGGTAACAAGGATTAAGAGCAATGCAGGTGGCACTGTTGAAAATCTTAATATTTGCGAAAGAGACTAAGCATCATCTCGAAGTCCTGGTTCTTCATCTGTGAGAGCAGATTCGAAACATTCATGCTCTACTTGGCAGCTGGATTGCAGAGCTCAGGCGCTGGAGAGTTTGGATGCAAAAGGACATTCTGGGGGACTCAAGGAGCAAGAGCAATGCAGGTGGCACCATTGCAAAGCTTACTGTCTGTTGAAGAGGCCATGCAGCATCTTGAAATCCTTGCACTTCATTTGTGAGAACAGAGTCAAAACATTCATGATCTAACCGGCCACAGGATAGACAGGCTCAGGCCCTGGAAAGTTTGGATTCACATGGACATTCTGGGGGTATTCAAGGTGCTAGAGCATTGCAGGTGGCACCATTTTGAAGCTTATTGTCTGCAGAAGAGATCAAGCAGTGCCTTGAAATCCTGGCTCTTCATCTGGAAGAGCAGAGTCAAAATATTCGTGCCCTACTCTGCCATAGGCTGGCCTAACTTAGGCTCTGGAGAGCTTTCATTACAATGTTCATTCCAGGGGAAAACAAGGAGTGAGACAATGCAGGTGGCAGTGTTGAAAAGCTTACTGCCTGCAGAAGAGGCCAAGCAGCATCTTGAAATTCTGGTTCTATGTCTCTGAGTTCAGTGTCGAAACATTCATCCTTTACTCGTCCGTGGGATAGCTGAGCTCAGGAGCTGGAGATCTTGGATTCAAATGGAATTCGGGGGCAAACAAAGTGTGAGAGCAATGTAGGTGGCACCATTGCGAAGCTTACTGTCTGCAGAAGAAGCCAAGTAGCATCTTGAAATCCTGGCTCTTCATGTGTGAGAGCAGAGTCAAAACATTTGTGCTCTACTTTGTCGCATGATAGCTGAGCTCACGCGCTGGAGAACTTGGATTCAAATGGACATTCTGTGGGAAAAAAAGAAGCAAGAGCAATGCAGGTGGCACCGTTCCAAAGCTTACTGTCTGAACAGGAGGCCAAGCAGCATTTGAAATCCTGGTTCTGTGTCTCTGAGCTCAGTGTCTAAACATTCATCCTCCACTCTGGAGCAGGATAGCTGAGCTCATGCACTGGAGAGGTTGGATTCCAATGGACATTCTGGGGGGAAACAAGGAGCAAGATCAATGCAGGTGGCACCCTTGCTAAGCTTACTGTCTGCAGAAGAGGCCAAGCAGCATCCTGGACTCCTGGCTCTGTACCTTTGAGCACAGAGTCAAAATATTCATACTGTAATTCGTTGCAGGATAGTCGAGCTCAGGCACTCTTGATCTTCAATTCAAATAGAATTTCCAGGGGATAACAAGGATAGAGAGCAATGCAGGTGGCACAGTTGCAAATCTTGCTGTCTGCAGAATAGGCCAAGCAGCACCTTTAAATCCTGGCTCTTCATGTGTGAGGTCAGAGCCAAAGCATTCATGCTGAGATGAGGGGGAGTACAAAATTCTAAACTGAAACATAAAAACTTAGAAATCGATTTTAAGTAATGTTAAGTGTGATGGCTTGGTAACAGTAGTAATAGAAAATTATTGAGATGCATGATAGACAGGGGAGAGGTGTAGAGTACAGCTAGAGAACATGCTGAGAATCCCTGTACAAGATAAATTGCTGTAGTTGGCTTAGTTTAGGTCTTTATGACCTTAGTTCAAAATGAGTGTAAGAAAAACAGGCTACAATAACAGGACATAAATGTAGGGAGTATCTGGAAACGCAGGGTCCCAGGATGGGTTGCAGCTAAACTAGCTGGTAAGTAGGAGGACAGGATGATTTCTATGTCTGTGGTGTTAACAAACCAATTAAGCTAGTATAAGCATCTAGTGCACATACTTCAAAGGCTGCCAGCAGTGATGAAGACTGTTGGAAGAAGTAAAAAACCCCAGAGACCCCCACCACAATTTTTGTATGCATGCAAGAAACTTTCGGGAAAATGATGTAATCCATATGTAGCTTCATGAATATGTATGTGTGCTTGGTAGCTATTTAAGGACTGCTTGTGTAGCAATTCAGGGACACATGAGAGGAGGAGTTATCCCCAGTGTCTCCTGGAGCTGCAATAAAGAATACTTGCTTATCAACTAAGAAAACTTCGTTGGCAAGTTTGTTGCTGGAGTTTTCAGTGCTTTACTCAGCAGCAGGATAGCCTTTATTCAAATGTTAATTTAGGAGGGAAACAAGGATCGACAGCAATGCTGGTGGCAGCGTTACAAACACTACTGTCTACAAAAAAGGCCAAGCAGCACCTTGACATCCTGTTTCTTCATCTGGGAGAGCAGAGTCAAAACATTCGTGCTCAACTCGGCCTCAGGATAGCTGAGATCAGGTGCTGGAGAGCTTGGATTCCGATGGACATTCCGAGGAGAAACAGAGAGAGCAATGCAGGTGGCACCCTTGCTAAGCTTCCTGTCTGCAGAAGAGGCCAAGCATCATCTTGAAATCCTGGCTCTTCATCTGTGAGAGCAGTCAAAACATCCATGCTCTACTCAGCCACATGATAGCCGAGATCAGGCGCTAGAGAGTTTGGATTCAAACTGTCATGCAGGAGGGAAACAAGGAGGGAGATCAATGCAGGTGGCAGCATTTAAAAGCTTACTGCCTGCAGAAGAGGCCAAGCAGCATCTTGAAATCCTGCTTCTTCATCTGTTTGAGCAGAGTCAAAATGTTCATGCTCTACTCGTCCTCAGGATAGCCAAGCTCAGGCCCAGAGAGCTTGGATTAAAATGGACTTTCAGGCAACAGACATGGATCGAGAGCAATGCAGGTAGCCCCGTTGCGAAGCTTACTGTCTGCAGAAGAGGCCAAGCAGCACTTGAAATCCTGGCTCTTCATCTGTGGGAGCAGAGCCAAAACATTCGTGCTCAACTCAGCCACAGGATATCCGATCTCATTCGCTGTTGATCTTGGATTCAAACTGTCATGAAGGACAGAAACAAGGAGGGAAAGAAATGCAGGTGCCACCATTGCAAAGCATACTGTCTGCAGAAGAGGCCAAACAGCATCTTGAATTCCTGGCTCTTTATCTGTGAGAGCAGAGTCAAAACATTCGTGCTCTACTTGGCCACAGGATAGCCGAGCTCAGACGCTAGAGAGCTTGGTTTCAAACTTTCATGCAGGGGGAAACAAGCAGCAAGAGCAATGCAGGTGGCACCATTGCAAAACCTGCCGTCTGAAGAGGAGGCCAAGCAGCATCCTGGAATCCTGGCTCTTCATGTGTGAGAGCATAGTCAAAACATACATGTTCTACTTGGCCCCACGGTAGCCAATCTCTGGTACCGGAGATCTTATATTCAAATGGAGATTCCGGGGTGAATATTGCTTCTTTGAGCGATCTGCAAAGGCTGTTTGGAACCGTTAATTGGCTTCGTCCTCTTTGGGGCATCACCATAGAAGAGCTGTCTCCTTTGTTTAACCTTTTAAAAGGGGATCCTGTCTTAACATGCATGCAAAGGCTCACTCTTCAGGCAAATGTGCCTCTCATCAAAGTGACATCTAAAATAAGTACTGCCTTTGCACGTCATATACAGCCTGCCTTGTCAGTCCAGCTTTTTATTGTGTTTAATGTTTTTCAGCCTTATGGAATAACGGGCCAATGGCATTTGAACTCCTCTGACAAAGAGATATCACTTATCACTGTTGAATGGTTACTTTTAACGCATTCGTTTGCAAAAACCCGGTAACTGCATCAGAAATGAGTATCTCTCTAAATTTCTCAGGGCAGATCCCATTGTAAAAATTGATGGGAAAAGACCTGATGTTATTCACCCACCTTTGCAACCTCTTGCATACACAACTGCATTCAGAGAAAATCTGTCATTACAGAGTGCCTTGGCAGATTGCTTAAATGACGTTTCTCGCACATTACCTCGGCAAAAACCTGCTTCATTCTTTATCCTCTTTCACATTACAGAAAAAATCTTTATTATCTGATTCTCCCATTCCAGGAGTGGACAGTTCAGGTAAGACTCTTAAAGCTGCTGCGGTCTGGTGAGCAAGCAGTGACTGGACCTCTGAGGTTGTAACATTATCTGGCTCCACACAGAAGTGGAATAAGGAGCCACTCACCGTGCCTTTTTCTTGGTCCAACATGAAGCACTTAACGTTGTTGAAGATTCTACGCATGTGGTAGGAGTAGTTCAGCATATACAAGCGCCCTTTATCAAGGAGGTTTTGAACAAACTTTTTCAGTTGTTATTAAAACTTGCCTCTTTGCATAAACAGCGACAACATCCTTATTTTAGTGGGCAATTTGATGGCCTTCTAGGATGGAGCTATGGAACTTATGGACAGGGCTAGAGTAGTTGATGCCATCTACCTGGACTTGTGCAAAGCGTTTGACACTGACCCATAGGACATCCGTGTCTCTTAAGTTGGAGAGACATCAGTTTGATAGGTGGACCACTCAGTGGATAAAGAACTGGCTGGATGGCCGCATGCAACGTGTTGTAGTCAACAGCTCAATGTCCAGCTGGAGACCTGTAATAAGTGGTGTCCCTCAGTGGTCAGTGTTGCGACCATTCTTGTTCAACATCTTTGTGGGTGACATGGGCAGTGGGATTGAGTGCTTCCTCCGCAAGCTTGCCAATGACACCAAGCTGTGTGTTTTGGTTGACATGTTGAAAGGAAGGAATGCCATCCAGAGAGACCTTGACACGTGGGTCTGAACAATCCCAGGCACAGCTACAGGTTGGGCAGAGAAGTGATTCAGAGCAGCCCTGCAGAGAAGCAATGGGGATGTTGGTTGCTGAGAAAATGAACATGAGCCGGCAATGTGCGCTTGCAGCCCAGAAAGCCAGCCGAATCCTGGGCTGCATCAAGAGGAGCATAACCAGCAGGTCAAAGGAGGTGATCCTGCCCTTCTACTCTGCTCTTGTGAGCCCTCACTTGGAGTATTGTGTGCAGTTCCAGCATCCTCAGTATGAAAAGGACATGGAACTGTTGGAACAAGTCCAGAGGAGGGCCACAAGGATGATCAGGGAACTGGAGCACCTCCTGTATGAAGATAGGATGAGAAAATTGGGGCTATTCAGCCTGGAGAAGAGAAGACCACATGGAGACCTCATAGCAGCCTTCCAATATCTGAAGGGGCCTTTAGGGATGCTGGGGAGGGACCCTTCATGAGGGACTGTACTGAGAGGACAAGGGGTAATGGGTACAAACTTAAACAGGGGAAGTTTGGATTGGATCTAAGGAGGAAGTTATTTACTGTGAGGGTGGTGAGGCACTGGAACAGGTTGCCCAGGGAAGTTGCAAATGCTCCATCCCTGGTGGTGTTCAAGGCCAGGTTAGACAGAGCCTTGGGTGGTCATGGTGTCCCATGCCCATGACCTTCTGCTCGCTGCCCCTGCCAAGATGAACACCTTCCTTTGCCCAGGTTAATTTCACTTGGAAAGTCGGTATGCAGTACGGAGCTGTTGCACCTCCTCTGTACACCAGCTCACACTTAGCACATGAAGCCAATATCTTAAAAAAAGTAACTGAAGTAATCAAACCTGCCTTGTGAAGGAAAATTACAAATAATACAGTTCAAAATATATGGAGCATAGTAAGTGAGGTTCAGGAATAGTATCTTTGTGCAAGTTACTGTCTGGAAATTAAAGCTCGTTCTTTAACAAGTTCATACTAAAGCATTCTGATCTAGGACAAGCTTTGAAGCTCCTGCCTTTTTGCCAAGTGCTAGATGCTTTAGCTCTGAATTTGTGTGGAAGTTTTGACAGAAGACATCGCATGCCAAGCTGCTCCCTAGCTTTCCCTACGAAATGGATTCTGGAAATACGTAGCTGTACACAGGGAAGTTGACATTAACTGCTCATCTTCTCTCTCTGGCAAATGTTGCTAGTCCAGCAGCAACCTGTGTTTCCTTTGTGGAAATGTACTTCCCTTGATGCTGCTTCCACCGAGGGGTTCTAGCAGAGGTGCATGCAGGCCTGTGCAGGACCATGGGCAACATGACTCGCCTGTACTGTACACAATCTCTGAAGTAGACCCTGATGGAGACTCAGCTGCTGAACAAATGATTTTTTTCACTTAGGGTCTGGGGGAGAGGTGTAACAAACACAGAGGGGTCATTAATAGCACTTTCAGCTACCTTACATTTTTAATGGTCTGATGTCAGCAAATTGCAGAGATGGTCCCTGCCCACCTGACAGATTTGGTTCCTGGCAAGAGCAAGACGAACACTTCTGAGAGGTGCCAAATGGGGGTGTTGCAGCAATAGGCTCAGCAGAATTGGAGCAAAAAATTCTATGTTCTGATCATGAAAGTCAGGACCCTATCTCACTCCTGTCTCCCAAGGCTCCAGTTTCAGCTCTTGCTGACAGCACTGCCTCTGCCATTTGTCTCTCTGATTTGATGCCCCTCATACTCTCATAGCTGAGTTTCAAAATGCCTTGCTTAGTCTGCCCAGACAGTGCCATCTTTTTCAGTACTGTCAAGAGCTTCAAACCAGAAGCATCATTAAAAGGAAAGCTACAGACATCTGGTCTCTGCTGTGCTGGTCTGGAAATGGTGAGAAAGGCAGTTTTCTCAGCCCATCTTCTTCACTTTCTTTCTGCCTGAAGGACAGCCCTTCCTGCTCACCTTATGTTGCAGTTTGTCCAGGGATAAGGGTTACCCGAGGTAGGGTGAGGATTACCCGTAGTGAGGAAGAGTCCAGAGGGTAGTGGCGGGGCACTTAATCGACTCAATATGAGTGATAAAACAAACTCAATTTATTTCACTACAAACCCAAATTTATACACTGTAACAAACACCTTTGTTGTCCACACTTTATTTTCACTTATCATTGACTAACGACTGCTGTCCATGGGCATAAGTCCAATTGTTCATTAGATAGTTCTTTCGCATCGCTTCTCAGATCCATATCTTGCCAACAACAGGAACTTCTACCAAGATTAGCTCTTGGAATGCTCCGCAGGTGTTCACCTCCCTTCATCCCTCCTTTATCAGGATCCTGCAAGTATTCAAGACGTTCCAGATGGCCCAAGGACAGCTTGTTTTTAACTCTTCTCTTTGCTTAGTTTCATCATGACTTGCAGTCAGGCTTAACACTTATGCTAAGTTATACCAATATTTATGGAGCTAACATTCTTCTAATTACATGGTCTTATATATAAATACATAATGTGGTGCAATAACCCTCTAAGGACAATTAGAAAACTAGTCCCAAGCATCATCATCGCAGTGCGAGGTGGCAGGTTCACTCTCTGCAGGCGCCCCCACAGAAGCTCTGCCTCCCCACACTGTATGAGTCTCAGGCTCTTGTACTTATTGACTAAAATTCACACTCATTCCAACACAGGTGGCCAGCCTGCATCGGAAGAAGTGCTCAGCAGTATCTATAAGGGTTTACAAGGATCAATGCTTAACTTACCTATGACTACTCTTAACTTATCTATGGTTACTCTTAACAGTTCAAAATGTATTCTAACTCATCAAAGCCGGGATTGTTCAGAGCCTCTAAAGGGCCATACGCTTAGTCTCTAAGCCAGCCCACAACAACCTTAACTTTACCTCCTTTACAAACAGAGCACAGGCAACAGTAAATGCACATCACTCGGAGGACCCACAAGCCATTTTTCTCCAGTACTTCACTTCAGGAAGCCAAGAAACCAGTCATGAATCTCCCACAGCTAGGGCTAAGTAAAGCCAGCACAGTGATTTTTGGGAAGGCTGCTCATGGACTTGGGAGCCTGCTCCAGGGGGCAGAATTCTATGTACTTTTTGAGGATATTAACTCTCTACACTGACTGCTCTTGCTATTTAAAAAAACACCAGAACACTGAGTTTGCCTGCCTGGATCATCTGAAATAATTCTCTCTGTGTTGGCTCCTTCTCTTGTCTTGAGGCGTAAAACGGTTTTGACCACCTGTGGCCATGGATTCTTACTCCAGAAATAAGGATCTTAACTTATGGCTTGAGAACATGAACATTGAACAGTTATTTCAGCCTTTGTCATGGCTTTTTCTCTGCTGTTGAGGACATGTCTCAGGTCTCCCAAACAAACAGTCATGGTATTGTGACTAATGAAGGGGTCTCGTAAGTTTGCAGAAAGTTCCCCAAAGCTTGAATGGATACAGGTTTGGGTATTTTAGTTTTGTATTGTTTCCTCAGCTAGATGAAAAATTAAGGGTCTGCATTTCTGCAAGAGTTGCAGGTCTGTACTGTTTCTCAATGGTGTATATTAAAGCACACATGGAGGTTTTCAACAGTGAATAGAAGGAGCGATGCCTAGCTGCAGGACCATGCAGCCCCCCAGGCAGGGGAGAGATGACGCCAGCATACTCGGGGCGGAATGTGGGTTGGGCCATGATGGGCCTAGGTGGGTGAGTGGCCTCAGCCGCCCTCCAGGGAGTGACTGTGTTCCCAACCCTCAGCTGCTTTGTGCCTACCGTCTCCACAGCAGAGCCAGTTCCCTCCTCTGATGTACCACTCACATCTGTTGGAGTTTATTCTGGTTAAGGGATCTCTCAAGAGAGACTAGGCATACCTGGTGGCAAAGTTAACACAGATACCTTAGGTTCATCTGCAATATCCAAAAATAAGTGTGTTGAAGCTCCAAGGCTCATTTCACAACAATTTACAGAGTTGTGGGAAAGCATGGGAAAATTCATATGGTTTAAGACAATGAAAACTGCTGCTGCTGTGGAAAGGTGTGACCTACAGATACCCTCCATCATTGGCACAGCAGTACTATTTGTATGGAAGTTCTGGCAGTTAAAGTTCATGGCAACTGAAGTGGAACTGGCCCATCAAATTATCAAAGAGCAGATGGGAGGGATTACACATTCCCAGGGAGCTCTTACAAAAACACTAATGGATGGGACAGCACAATGAATACAGACTGTCCTTGCTGAAGAACGGGGTTGATTGAAGAATAGTGTTGTAAATGAGTAACCTCTAGGATGTTAGGTTTTTTTAACAACTCTAGAGAAAAGGAAATTTCTAAGCTAAACTTTGACAGAACCACCTGGTGGTTACTGATATGATAATGATCCTAAAACAAAGTGATGAAGAAATAACCGCAGGTGACCGAAGGCCCACTACCACATTCTATGTACATAAGGGAGACATTCTCTAAAAGTATGATGTAATGTATGTAATCTAATGAATATGTATGTTTAACAACAATATAATCACAGCCTGGCTGATGCCTGGGAGAGACACACTTGAGGAACTATTCCCCATGTCTCCTGGTGCCGCAATAAACAATACCTGCTTGTTAACTTCAAACGTTGTTGGTGAGTTCCTGGAGTTTTCTCCAAATTTAGCACCCCAGGTGGGACCATATGCTTGGCTGCAGGGCCCACTGAGGACAGGGCTCCCTGTGGACCCCAGGACAAAATTCCCCAGAGGGACCCCTTGATTCACTCTGTGGGAGCAGACAAGGACCATCACAATCACTCTAAAGGCATTCTTTTGATTATTTTATTTTGTGGCATTCCATAAGGCATAGGAGATGTCCTATGCTGGAATGTGGGTTAGAGTTCCATAAGGGGTAGGAGTCGTCCAACGCAGGAATGAGGGTAATATTCTGTAAGGTGTACGAAGGAATAAGAAAGCCTTCCATAAATCTGGATAGGAAAATCTCATAGGTAAAGGCATACACCCAGCTGCTAGCATCCATTTGGCATGCAAGTATACATTTTGAATTGTTCCGTAAGGCATAGGAGATGTCATATGTGGGAATGCAGTTGTATTTTTCTGGTGTCTGACCCATTTCTGAAAACCGATATTTTATGCTGTACTTGACTAGTTAATGAATAGTGAAGTGTTTTTATTTTTCTCGTGCTGCTAATTAGTATTTGTGTCCTTGGTGTTAGCTTTTGTCTTTGTTTCAAAAATAGTGAGCAAGGGGGTGTGTCTATTTTGTGGCTTGTTGTGGTAATGATTTTGGTCTTGTGATTTTGGTATGGGTGACAGACTGTTATAACAGTGTTATTAATTGCTGTCTGATAGAATTTTAGTCTTTATCTCAGTCTCAAGCATTGTAGCTGTGGAGTGTGTCTGTGGGATCCTGTGTGAGCGTGTGTATGCATCAAGTATATAAGAAAATAATAGGAAGTAGAGAGGAGAAACAATAGAAAAGAGCCCTTTGGCATGTATTCTGGCTCATTGGAAAGAATTAGGAGGATCCCCCAGGGGTTTGTTAAATAAAAAGACTTTAATTAAATAATGTAACCAATCATGGCCATTATATACCTTAGAGGATCAGGAAAGATGTCCCCAAAATGGGACTTTGAATTAATGCTATTTTTAAGGCAACAAGGAAAATGGGATGAAGGGATGTATGCAGATATATTTTCATCTTAAGAAACCACCTGGAGTAGCAGAAGGAATGTGAAACTAATGTAGCTCTGCCAGATCCCTAACTTTGGTTTTTGGAAGAGGACAGGGAAAAAAAGATAGCTGAGCTGGAGAGATGCTGTTCAGCATGTGATATTGAGGGAATGATTTTTAAAGTTAAAAAAACAAATGAACAAACAAAAAACAAACCACAGAGAAATCAAGAAGATGGGTTGGGGGTTATGTATCACAGGCACCTCTAACGGGAGCAGTCTTGGCATTTGTCCCACCTGTTATTGATAAGGAGGAAGAGGTTACTGTTACTGGTAACAGAGCAGGAGGACTTGAGAATGCTAAAGCAGTGTGGAGAGCATATAGGGATTGGGAGCAGATAGAGAAGAAAGAGCTGAGTCATGCTATAGGCATGGCTACAGTGGCTGCTTTGGGACAAGTAGAAACTGGGGGAGGGACTAATGTGAGAGATAAAGGCAGAGGTAGAGGAGGAATGTCACCAGAGGTGAGAGATTGAATTCTCCTGTGGGATGGGATCAGCGTGCATACTGTAAGGACTTTGGACGTTGAAAGTGAGACTGCCCTTGGGGAAGTGCCATGGGGTGGCTCCGGTGACTGAATTAGAACTAGACTGACAGGGACCTGGGGAATCTATCCTAGCAGATCCACTGATTAAAATAAAACTAGGGACTAGAGTAAATAAAGTGGAATGTTTAAGTGGATACAGGAGCAACATATTCAGCATTAAATCAGAGGGAAAAGAATTTGTTACAGATGTGGGAGCTGCTGACCACCAAGGGGGAAAAAAAAAAAAAAGAAAACAAAAGCATTCTTCCTGAAACTTTTAGAGTATAAGTTGAGAAAACAAACAGGAATGCATAATTTTTTATACATGCCAAATTCTCCAAAATATTTATCAGGGTGAGAAGCAACATTTAAAGAAGGTAAAATGGAAATAAGTGTCAAAAATGATCAATTAATTAAAGTTTTGAATCTATCTTTAATTCAAAAGAAAAGCAAACAGGAGGACCTCTCTGAAATAGAAGAAATTCTTAATGAGGTATATCTGGGAGTATGGGCATCTGAAGTTCCAGGTAAGGTGAAAAAATGCTTTGCCTGTCAAAGCAGAAATTAAAGGGGAGCCTACCCAATTAGAATAAAAAAAAAATATCCCATAATATTGGAGGATCTGAAGGGAATCAACAAAATCATTGATAAATTTTTAAAATAGGGATTTTTAATGGAATGTGAATCAGAATATAATACTCCTATCTTGTCATTAAAGAAATCTGATGGGAAAAGTTACAGATCAGTTTAAGATCTCAGAGCAATCAACAAACTGTGGAGGATATTCATCCAGTAGTAAGTAATCTGCATACCTGATTAACTAAACTGAATACCAGTCAGAAATGGGTTACTGTTCTAGACTTAAAGGGTGCATTTTTCTGTCTCCTCTGGCCAAATAAAGTCAAAATTTATTTGCTTTTGAATGTGAAACCCCTGAAACAGGAGGAAGGACAGAGCTCACGTGTTATCTCAGGGATTTAAAAATAGTCCAACCATTTTCAGAAATTAACTGGCACAAGAATTAGAATCCTGGGAAGCATCCACTCAGACAGGAGCTTTACTACAATACGTTGATGGCCTATTAATTGCTACTGAGAGTGAGAAAGATTGTGTCCAATGGTCTGTAGAATTGTTAAACTTTCTAGGACTAAATAGTTACTGGCTATCTAAATTGAAGGCTCAACTAATTTGAGATCGATTATCTTATTTAGGATGTGAAATAACAGGAGGACAATGAGAACCTGGAGCAGCTTGGAAGGAAGCAATCTGTCAAACACCATGACCATCCACAATGAAAGTTCTCTGGGCGTTTCTGGGAATTACAGAATGGTGTCAACTCTGGATCCATGATTATGGTGGCCTGCATCTTTCCTTCAGGAAACTCCTACCAAACCTTTGACTCATAATTACTTGGCTAGTATAGAGACAGTATACTTGAACCAACCAGATCTGAAGGAGGAGCCTCTGGAGGGTGCACATTCCCGATTCACTGGTGGCAGTAGCTTTGTTAAAGATGGTAAAAGAAGAGCCGCAGTACACATTTCAGTGCAAAATTATTACAAGAAATCAGCAAGAAATTGGAAATAGACTGGCAGTTACATGTTCCATGTAGGCCTCAGGCCAGTGGGCAAGTGGAGAAAATGAATTACTCAATTAAACAACGGTTTGGGAAGACATGTCAAGAGACTAAGTTATATTGGTTTCAAGCAATTGGGTTTATTGAGAATCAGGACAAAACCTCAGTCAAAGGAAGGAATTAGCCCATTTGAGATTCTGTATGAAAGACCATATCAATCTCAATTCAAAGGAGAGAGCCTTCAAGCAGTAGGGGAATGATATCTTCAACAGTTCTTGGTAAACTTGGGAAAACACTCAGAAGAAGTAAATGGCAGAGTGTTAGGGACTAGAGCTAGGGTTTTAGGCTATCCTTTTCATCCTTTTAAGCCAGGAGATTAGTTTTTTTAAAGAATTTTGCAGGTGATCCCCTAGAAAAGTGGAGTGGACCATACCAGGTATTACTGACTACCTTTACAGCAATTAAGATAAGGAATAGCCTTCTTGGATACATTACTCAAGAATCAAAATACAAAATGTTACTAATGTCTTAAACAAGAGTGATTGTTGGAGCTATACTCAGCTGCCTAAATGAGAAGAGTGGGTATTCCTTTAATTGTCTTCCCTATCCCCTTTAAAATCATAGAATCATAGAATAGTTAGGGTTGGAAAGGACATTAAGATCACCTAGTTCCAACCCCCCTGCCAGGGGCAGGGACACCTCCCGCTTAACGGTGTTACCCAAGGCTATGTCCAACCCGGCCTTGAACATGACAGCGATGGAGCATTCACAACTTCCCTGGGAAACCCATTCCAGTGCCTCACCACCCTTACAGTAAAGAATTTCTTCC
>JASSUY010041084.1:0-37531 GCA_032466535.1 Forpus xanthops
TCCCTCAACCTGCTGGTCACACTCCTTTTGATGCAGCTCAGGATACGGTTGGCTTTCTGGGCTGCAAGAGCACACTGAAGACGGCTCATGCTCATTTTCTCATCGACCAATACCCCCGAGTCCTTCTCTGCGGGGCTGCTCTGAATCTCATCTCTGCCCAACCTGTGGCTGTGCCTGGGATTGCTCCGACCCAGGTGTAGGACCTTGCACTTGTCACGGTTAAACTTCATGAGGTTGGCATCAGCACATCTCACAAACGTGTCACGGTCCCTCTGGATGGCATTCCTCCCCTCCAACGTATCAACTGAACCACAGAGCTTGGTGTCACCGGCAAACTTGCTGAGTGTGCACTCAATCCCACTGTCCATGTCACTGACAAAGATGTTGAACAGGACCGGTCCCAACACCCATCCCTGAGGGACACCACTCGTTACTGGTCTCCAGCTGGACATTGAGCCATTGAGCACAATTCTTTGCGTGCAGCCATCTAGCCAGTTCTTTATCCACAGAGTGGTCCACCTAGCAGAATGATATGGTCTATCCTTTTCTATTCCCTATTTTTATTTCTCTGAAGCACTGCATCAAGCTACTGACTAATACTGTGTGTGCTCACTTGAGGCTGGAAATTTTCTGCTTTGCTGCTGCCCTTACAGCTTTCAACATAAATTCTGACTTCTCTAGATTCACAGGCAGGAGAACTGGGACCTGCTCCACATTAGCATTAGAAAATACTGAAACATTCTGTCTCTTACTGAAAGTGCTGTACCTTCATCACTTGACTGGTCACAGCCCAACAAGTCCTGAGCTGTATATTTACAACTCAAGCAGTTTAGGCTTCAAAGCATTTGTTATACATTACCTGTGTAAACCCCAAAACTGTTGCTACAGAATCCAAATATCAGAAAGACTCTTGTGCTCAGTAAAAAAAACAATGGATGTTCCACTGACAGGAAGCCCCAAGAAATATTTTGCTTTTCAGTTTCTATAAGTAAACTGAAATAAACTGCTATTTTTAAGCAGCAAAAAGCCTCATCAACATGATTAAGGGGCTTGTGGCACATAAATGTCCAGCATCATCTACCAGGGATGAGATACTAAATTAAGTCCTTGGTTTAGAATGTAAGCTTCATTCCCGTGTACCCTAAACAACATGGGAATGGGCACAGTGCAACAGACATACACATAGCAGCACCAACCTAGAAAACAGTTAGTTGTCAAACATTAGTATGAACTCCAGAGCTACCAAATCATGTTATTTAAGTCAGTCTTGCACACATTTAGGATAAGGTCTTAACAAGGCTTTACAAGCACATGCCCATTACTACTGTTGTGTTATCACTTCTAGTGTACTGCTGGCAAGCCTACTTGAATTACAGAGCTGGCTTCGCCAAAGTGAGTATGTGCTGGCATGGAATCATACAATGGTTTGGGTTGGAAAAAACCTTAAGATCACATAGTTCCAATCCCCCTACCATGGGCAGGGACACCTCAAACTAGACCATGTCGTCCAAGGCTCTGTCTAACCTGGCCTTGAACACTACCAGAGATGAAGCATTTACCACTTCTTTGGGCAACCTCTGCCAGTGCTTTACCACCCTCACAGTAAAGAACTTCTTCCTTATATCTAATCTGAACTTCCCTTGTTTAGGTTTAAATCCATTGCCCTTTGTCCTATTGCTACAGTTCCTGATGAAGAGTCCCTTTTCAGCTATATTTTATCATCCTTTCTTGTGTCTTTCTCAACCTTGCTGCCAGAGCCCACATGATAACATATCTTCTGGAAAGTGTAATAGTCAATGCCAGCTGAAATTAATGCTGTTGCTCAATCAAGAGCACTACAGCTGCTCCTTGGACAATAAGCTGTAATTGAAGATTTCTCTATAGAAATCTTATCCCAGAAACTACATATTGGCACAGAACATACATCATTAAAGCAACCGAAAAATGAAGGTCCAAATTAATATTCAATCATGAGCTATATTCTTGGCTTACATGATCATTAACTGAGTTATCATCTGTCAATCCATACAGATAATTCTGACCTCCCTGCTAAATATATAAAATGTCTTCTTTGGTGGATAAGGATAAAGGAACACTGGCATGGCGAAGAATTTTGGAATTGGAAACCATTCAAAACTGTCAAGAGCCTCTCTGACTCTATTTTCTTCCTGTAACAGTTACAGCATCAGATTTTGTTTGAGAACTAAACCAAGTAGCTCTTGATGAAATCTGAAGTAGTGGCTGAGATACATTAGGCACCAAATTTAATAAACCAAAGCAATTAAAAGAATTGTCATAATTTGTGTTTAATAAAATCCCAATTCTTTCTAATGAACCTAATTTAAATCTTCAAACTTGATGTGCTTGAAAAAATAACACAAGAAATATTGGAAAAATTGTGGCAGATTTATCAACCCAAAACATTCTCACTAATGAATCTATTGAAAAAGCAGTTTAACACCATTTACTGCTGCTGTGAGAAATATGACAGGTTTACAAATTAACACATTGGATACTAAATGTTAACATCCATGTTCTGTCAGGTCCTCCTGTGACTAATCAAAATGTAGCTTCAACTGCTGTGACTAATAAATAATCCCGGTTAGTAAAATTGCTTTGTCTTGTAATTATGGCAGTTCGAACAGTACCTTAATTATAGCTGTTCCGCAGCCTCATCTGTTACTGGGATACACAACTGACATTCCAGTTTGAGACTTCTAGATTAACAGTGTAACTGTAAGGCCATGTATTAACCTGACTGTAGCAATACTACAACCTAACTGATACAGGCTTGGCACCTGAACAGCAGGCAAGTTACTCATAACGGCATATTTCAACATATGAAAGGGTCAGTCTTGGACCTGTTCTGTTAGCAAGTAAAATAAGTGAAAAGTACAGCAATTTTTGAAAGACTTACCTGAACACTGGATGAATGGCACCAACAATCGCTTCCTCCAGTTGCCATCCAAAATAAATGTATTAGTGACATTGTGCTGGAATTTCACAGTTTGAACTAATACTAGAAAAACAGCATAAGAAGTACATTTCAGGGTGAGGGGTAATTTTTACATGCAAGTGTTCTGAAGACCCAAGCTTATTTGCACTGTTTTCAACCAATTCTAACACCACTGGAATTCTGCGAAACTTTTACACTCAGATCTGTAGTTACAGGCAAACAAACTGGTCATATTCAGTGTGGGATATAACTAACCATCAGCCTTTCTCTTTTCTTCTTGTGGCAAGCATGCTTCTGAAAACACACTTCTTAATAGTGCAATGCAATAGCCAACACACTTCAGGCACTATGTTTAAGAGTTGGAAGAGAGGGAATAAGGTGTCTCTCCCCCATTTCCTGGTCCTGCCTAGGTGACTGGGTGCTCAACAGACCAGTGCCAGCATTGAACTTTATTGTTAGTTTTAAAACTGCTAGTACTAGTATTCAGTATTCCTCCACAGGATCGAACAGAGCTGATTAAAAGATGATTAAAAGGGACTCTCTACTCGTGCCGAAAGCACAGACTGCAGGAACTGTCAACATTTTAAGTTCTAAAAGTCAGGACAGAATTACTATGCAAACCGATACACAGCACAAGCTCCTAAGCGTGAGGGCAATACAGAAAGCAAAACTACTTCATTACCTGCTTGTCAAAACTAGAAGCCAAGTCAAAGAGACTGGAGATTTGAAGGCACAGGCTCAGGGACACTGACCTCAGCAGGGACCTGAGTGGCAGGAAAGCATCAAGACTACAGAGAACTAAGGCTGGGCATGCAAACTGCTTCACTTTTATTATCATCCAAGGAGCAAAAGCAGAATGAAAGCTGCTAAAAGATTGCAGTGCACTCCAGCAGGGTAGTGAAGGTCAAACTCAGCGAGAGACAGTGCATTCTAATGAGCATTTCCCTCAACTCCTGGAAGATTAGATTTAGCACATCTTTAAATCCCACTAATATATTAAACTGCTCAAAAAATAAATAAATAATCTATCAGACACGCAAACTGCAGAAATATCTCATTTTTCCCTGGGCAGAGCTTCTTCTCAGGTGCAATTCTCAAAAAAAAAGGCTTAGGACAGGCATCTATAATAAGAAAAATTAGTTACACTATGGAACAGGACCCACTACTGCAAGAAAACTGAGTTAACAGAAAACACTACCTCCATAAGAAATTAAAAACTTCTCAGATTTGTGTGGCTACATAAGTAGAAAGTCTTCTGCTAATGATCAAGCGACACAGCTAGTAGGATGGAGCAGATCCTTGTGCACTTCTAACCCAGTGGGATTGTATTATTATATTCCACTTGTACTCCAGTGGGACTAGAAGACTTACAGAACCTAAAATGAACTAGAGTTTACATGTGTTTATTCAATGCAAGTACATAGGTTTAGTCCATTATAAAATTTACACTGGAGAGGCCAACTGATCAGAAATGACAAGAGAAAACTTGAAGCTCAACTACAACTGTGTCAACCTTATAACATTTTTCTTTGACACACACTACACACCATTAAAGGGAAGCGAGTGACTTAAAGCACCTGTAATGACAGCCATCTATGTGACACTTCTGAAGATACAAATACCCACACAGGAGTGCATGTTACATGGAACCAAAGCCAAGGCATGTGCCCTTTATACGACTTCATAACACCTCATACTGCAAGCTGACTGCCACTGGACCTGAAGCATGGAATCAGACTCTACTGCTCAAGGACAGTTATAAAGCAGGTATGTTTATTAGAGCGCCGGGTGCAAAGGGGATCACTCCTTTGAACTTGCACATTGAGGGGTTAAGCAAGCAGATATTTATTACACACAAACATGCATATTCATGAGGACCCAAGAGAGTGGTGGGGATATTACAATTACTTTAGATACTCATTATCATGTCTCCTCCTTTTGGCACTTGCACCCTACCCTCTGATGGTCGTGGCCAGGGGTCTTCAAGATAGTAGTAAGCAGTCTTCCTTAGGGTACACTTTTCACCTTCGGCATAGTTGGATGCCCCAGTAACCTTAAACCAGCTGTATCTGCAACTTTCTGAGCAGTGTGACCTTGGTACAAATTTTGTTGCAAACAGGACAGGATGGGCAGACAAAGAGTACCCCAAGCTAGCAGATGTTCAGGAGTCACTGTCTCCAATCTAACTTATAAATTACAAAGATGGTAACAAAGAATTCAGTCATTAGAAGGATAAAAAGACATCATTCACTTTTGTTAGTAGAGCTACTAAATTCTGTTATCACACCACACATTTACAACACAAACCTCGCTCTCCATCTTAGTTCTAAGTTAAGTTAAAAGTATTTTAACCCTATGTTTTCCTGGCACTTGCTTTCTTTATATCAGACCCAACACATTTCTGAATCAGAAGATAAACACCTGAGGCTCAATTCACTAGTACATTATCCCATTTTCAAGTGTTTGCAAGTAAAATGTACAGAGTAAATCTTTTTTCAGGCCTTTCCGCTATACAGAGCTAGCTGTCAGCTTAGGACACTGCAGAAGATAAAAGACTGAATCTCATGTTTGTGAAGTTACATTAGTAAGCCAATTAACATTCAAAGAGTTCCTTTTTACGACACTAGAGCAGGCAGTAATCTTGTGCAGAAAAAGTGCCCTTTTTTCAGCTCTCAGCTTGTCCCTATTTAAAGCACTCAACCATATTTTATCTTCAGGTATCACGGTTACAACACAGTGTTTGTTACTAAAGAAAACAGTTTAAAGAACTTGTGAAACAAACATGAATACTTCTTAAACGAAACTGGAAAAATTCCCAATTATATTCTGGCAAAATTGATGCCTTCCAAGGTTATGCTTGCAGAAGAGGACTTCAGAATGATAAGAATGGATAAGACAACACTGTAGGAGTACAACAGCTGATAATGTCTCTTCATCAGGAAAAAAAAACCAAACGAATGTAAGCTGTATTCCCAACTGTTGATAGAGCTATAAAACATGCTTTAGGTCTTCCAAGTCACAGATTGTGAAGATGGACAGACAGTAGGAAGGAAAATGTGAGGTAACAGTGTAGAGGACCAGTCATTTCTTTCTCTCTGACCATGTCCAAACTATCTGAACCTAGAGTGACTTGCACAGAGAAAGATGCACTCAAAAATTTATAGACAGCTATCTGTATTACCCATATATTAAGCATATTCTGCCATTTCATCAATTTAGATATATTTGGGGGTTTTCATCTCAACATTTTCAGCCTTTACCGCTATCTGCCTTCAGAACAGCTGTGAAACAAACATTTCTTTTCATACTGAACTGACTTAATAGCTTTTAATTCTTCCTCCTTCACTACAGCACAGGTCTTCAACTGTTAATTCTTGGTTTAGAAGTAGGCAGCCTTATCAGATAGTCAGCAGAAGGTTTACCTGAGGGCTTTCCTGGGTAATGTGCAGCCTGCTTGACCTATAAAAATATTGTAGGGAAATAAGTCTGTGGTACCTAAAAGTAATGTGTACAGCACTACTTAATTCCTTTTTCTTTAGTTCAAAGGAACGGGAAATAACTTATTCTTCAAAACACTTTAGGAGCTAATTTCAAATGACCGACTTCAAAAGAAAATATGAAGGAGAAAAATGTGAAAATCTTAGTCTGTTAAAATACAACAGCAGCAAAAACCCCACCCCTTTCTGTAATGCAAACATAAGATAGATAGTTACCCTTTTAAGTAGGGTACAGGTGTATAGTCTACAGTGAGTATGCTCATCACGGTTTAGTAAGCACACTAAAAGAAAAGAAGCGGCATTGTAGCTTAAACGAATGATAGGTTTGTAGTTAACACGCAGCTGTTTGGGACAGCCATCTTCATCGGATTCCATTACAGACTTAATAACAGTCACAAAAGGGGCCTGAAACAGATCCAGGAAATCACACAGATGTATTTGTACAATCATTTCTTAGCGTACAGGGAGGATAAGCAGTATGACAATGACAGCAGTAGTCAGACGTTTCTGTGTACAGCTATCTGTATCCTCATTTTATTCTTCATCTTCCCAAATGATCAAGTGTAAGAAATTCATTGTTCATCTGTAATTTACTTTAAATGTGCAAATTTCAGATTATTAAGAGAGGTGAACCAGAACAAGAATCAAAACCAGATGTTTGAGTAGATTAATTTAGGCACATATCTGTAAGCTACTTCTGAAACCAGCACTCAAGTCTCTCACACATAGTTTCTTACTGTTCAGAACTAGAAGAAAGCAAGAGCTGCTTCCAGGCAGGCCCATGCTCCCATTCAAAATGACGCCTGCCTTTCCTACTGGCATGGCAATCTCATTAGAAAAACAAAGACTAAAGCAGGATGGAGGCCTAAAACCATTTTAAATCCAAAAGGCATCTTTTCCTTCTCCCACTTATGCAGCAAACAGATACTGAAATTTGGCCTGTGCGCATTAAAAATGCATATTTTTTGTCTTCTTGCTTCTGAATCTTAAGAGACCATGTTGGAAAGAAGGCTTACATTGAGCCATTGAGCACTTGTTAAGTTGCTGGATTCTTTTTTCCTTCTTTATTGTTGGCTAGGAGATACTGTTTTCAGACCACAGAACAAACCTGCAGCTGCACTGTAAACAGGCATATATATCTATATACACACACACATATATCAGTCCAATGAGTCCTCAAAACGTGGATTTTAAAAGGTGACTTTGCACAATATGAAATTGGAAGATAAGAGTATTTATTCCCTGCAGTGATAATCTCATTGCAAAGAAATATTTTATATAGAAGCCTCTGAGGTAATTTCAGAGTATCGTTAATGTGCTCCTATGCCCACAATAAGCATGCTACAGAGCTGTTTTGAGTGGCTCTGACTTGACTAGAGCAAGAGGCAGAGTAACACAACCAAAAACTAAGTAAAACCAGAAGAAATAGACACCTACCAGGGATAAGAGCTAGTCTTTATTTTTCAAGGTATACTAACTTTGCAGTTGCTCTAGCTTTAAGACATAATTTATGTCCCCAAAAGCATATGGTTTCCCTGGTGCATACCAAGGAAACAAAAATTCAAGCTGAATAATTGAGGCAAGACACCATCTGGACAAAGAGATGCCTGTGTCCAGACGCAATTTCCTAACCAATTAATTTTGTCCATTTGGTCAACATACTTCTCTTGTTTTCTGCAATTGGAATGACCTAGTTTACCCTGGAAATACTTTCTCAAAGTGAATTTCCAAGTGAAACTAGTCTGTGCAGGAAATATTTGCATGCTTTTCTGACAGAGGCATATCACCCCACCATATCACCATACCTTCTGGATTCCCCACTACAGAACTAACTCAAGAGTTTGCCAGCAGCATGCAGGAAGAAATGTAATGAGTACATTTGAAGAGAACATGAAGGGAACTAAACATCTCACTGGTACTCCTCAGACAGAAAGAGGATTAAGTTCTTTAATAAACTTACACTTGATGTATAAGTGCTTCCTCCTTTCTTTACCAGCAACCGTTCAGATAAAAAGTGCCTATTTCTACCTCTCACCCAAGCTGTAATTACTAGCATCTCTTTGTGGTGGTGGTGGGTTTAAAGTAGGTTTTATTGACACTTAAAGATGGAGAAGTCAGCTGAGCTAAACATCCCTCAGATTTCACACTAAAATGAAATGGAATCTAAACCAAGTTTTACTAACAATGATGTCCCCAAACATATTTACATCTGTTAAACCTACATCTCTTCCGTAGATGTAATTTTCACCTTGTCAGTGCAAATTCTGCCGTTATAGAGAACTAACAGGCTCAGGAAACACATTTGGAAAGAGAAAAGTAGCCAGCTTCAGAGCATGGAAAAGATCTTAACAGTTGTTATTTAGCTTTTGTTGCAAAGACTGCGACCCCTCTCCCTCTTGAGCTACCCACAGTTTTTCAAGAGTTACTGAATAGCATCACAGGAATCATAGGTAACTTGGGTCCTGCAAGATAACTTGGTTTATGAAGACCGACAGGTAGAGAAGGAATGCACTCATACAGGATGGAAAAACTTTCTTAATGCAGATTTTCATGAAAACCCAGGGAGAAAACATTAAGGAAGCAACATAAAAGGCATCAGGACTAGTAGGTGTCAACCCCATGACACATCTTTAAGAAGAACAGTCTCCAGGCATTTCTGCAAGCACAACAGCATATTTTTTCCCTCCATTATACTTCTTCCCAATCACACATCACTTCAAAATAATCTGTAACACTTGCACATCTTCACTATTTCCACTGAAATAGCACCTAAAAGATGCTGCACTGATGGTTTCACAAACAGAAAGCCTGAACGCAGAAACAGCATGCAAGCACAGCAGTGTCACAAGCACACTGGAGATATTCCTTAACCTTCTGCTCAGAACAACTGCAATTAGCAGAGATTTGTGAAAACAAGGGTACAAAACTCGGAAAGGTTGAAGCCAGCAGCCCCCTCAGTGCTGCTGAAGATTGAAGCCAACAGAATATGTTGAACATAAAGCTATTTGAATATCATGTAGTAGGATCAATACTGGGAAAATAAAAAAGGGGTCAAATCTATATGATTAATTTAGGTTTCATCCCAAGAAAAGCCTGAAGAACAGAAGCAGTCTGCAATGGCAGGTCATGTCTATTTTGGAACACTTCTGATCACTGAGATTCAACCCATCGCCACTGAGGAATGATGGAAAAGCTGATGTGAGTATTTAAGCCTGTATCCAAGGGAATTTTTAAACAGGGTCCTTATTTTTATTTTATGTGCAAGCATATGTACATACATATGTAAGTGTGTGTGCATTTTGGGTTAGGTATTTGACTACAAGTGTGCGTATACTGGCTTTATTCAAGTGTTGTTAGAAATCTTGTGATTTACCTTACAACTATAAACTACTGCTAAATGACACTAGTAACTGTTTAGATGATACTACTGTTCAAGTGTGAGACTAAGACTAGATCCAGCCACTCTCATGAGTTTAGAAAGCAAGAGGGTCGATTCTGAACCCTGTGACTCAACGGGACAGTCTCCCTTATACTTCTGTGCCTTCAGCTTCCTTGAAGAGTCTTCCTTACCCCCTTCACCTCTGATATCTATAAAAATCACTGTAGCTTGATTTTACTTCCATTTTCCTTTGTATACTTCATCCATGTAATAAGTAACAGAGTGAACCTTGCCACTGAATTCTGTTGAGTCATTCCTTTATAATCATACTGAAAGTGCTCTTGCTAATACCTCTGATGGTCATTCTCTGAGACCCAAAACCACTCATTCTTCATCACAAATGATTAATGCCAGGAAGCTCAATATGACTCTAGTCCTGATCTCCTCCACTGCATAAGCTGTCAAGGCAATCACAACCTATGAGAAGTTAAACTGCTACTATGCAATACTTGATACACTGAACACCTGACAAGTAAGGTGCTCATGGAAGCAAACTGACCTTACTCTCCTCTTCAGCAAACATGTTGTGATCAGAAAGGCAGTGCTGAAGTGGTTACATACAGCATTAGCTCCTTAAATGCTTTAAGGCACCTGTAAGTATTATCAAGTTCCTGGACATAAAACTATGGGTAGATGTAGTCTAGTATTTGAGCAATCAAGAACTCCATTTATTACTGCTCCGATTCAATGACCTTACACACGTAATCAATGGTTAACTGATAAATGGGAAGACTTCTTAAAAATCTATTTCTTGAATGCTGGAACTAAATGCTTTATTCTCGACAGCTGTAATTTGTAACTCAGTGACAAGAACATTTGTTCCAGCTGTTCAGACCTATTTCACACAGCAGACAGGGAGCACACTCTATTTCCAAAGCCAGACACTACATTTGGATTGGGAACTACTTGATTTATTTAGTGTATCTCAAGTTATTAGCTGACTCAAAACAATCAGAAGACATTCTTAATGTTCATAATTAGACCACTCATCATGGGAGCTAGAAGGCTGGAGCTCTTTAAAGCTTCAGGAATAATAAAGTGCCAGAAAAAAGTAAAACAAACTAGTAGCTTTTAATGCCAGAGCATAATTTTTTCATGTGGCTAAGTAATTTCCTCCATTTAATTGGGATGATTCATGCCATGTATGGTCTCTGCCAGTGTTTTAGCATTCAGTTCACGTGTTTCTGAATCTGATCTTTCTAGGTCTAATAATCAACATTTCAAGTGTTTTGTACTGGCACTTCTATTTAGAATTAGCAAAAACTAGCCAGATACTATCCTCAGAAAGCTTGGTCCAAAAGGCTGACAAGTTCTTCTGAAGCACTGATGGAAAAGAGTAATTCCTTATTTTCATAAAAAGGCAGTTTCTGAGCACTCAAGAAATGATGGTTAGGCCTATTTTATATGGAATTTCCTGCAATTTGTTTAACTTTCCCAACAGGAAATGGTACTTTGGACTGAAGTACCAAAAATTTACCACATAATGTCAACTAACTGATTTAATTTTATATGTAAATATATATATATTAACATTCCACTGATCTTGTTCACGATTACCTAAAATGTTCTTTCAAGTATTTCAAGGTGTAACTCCCAAACAGCTTCTATATTATCTTGTGGAACTAACACTAAACTTCTCAACAAGAAAAACAAATAGGAAAGAACAATTTGCACTGATTTACCTTTTAGTGCCTCTATCTCCAGATCTGTTTTCTGCTTGCAAATTCAGCTATCTAATGAATTTGCGTTGTGCCAAAATTGAACCTACTCTTGTCCCCTGCCTTTGGAGATTACTGTTAGGAGATTAGGTTGCATATTTAGAAACATACTGCGCAGTGCTGTGAATAAGCGTTTCAAGGCTATTAAAGATATTTTAAAGTTCTATGATGTGGGAAAGAAATTAAAAGGAAAAAAAAAAAACCCACAGCACTGGAAAGAAGCCTGTTTCTAATCAACAGGAACTCACAAAAAGCACACAGCTATTTCTGGTAGACAATTTAGTATATTTTTAACATTTCTTCATCTGAAATATATGGCATAGTAACAGGAGAATTCGAGTAAAAAGAAGACCTCAGCTCACATCTCACTGCCAGTGTAGCAAGACGAGTCATGACTTTTGGTAGGGATCTGCACTTTTCATCTACACATTCAGGTTCACAGCAGAAAAGTACATCAAAACTATCATGAAGATAAAATGCCAATTCTCTTTTTAAATAAATACAACTTCTTGTGGGTTTCTTAAATATTAATCACAAACTCCAAGAGTTTAGCAATTCTGGATTTCTGTTCATAGGAGTTTAGTCAGGACTAAACAACTTGGCACCTTAGGCCTTAAAGCCTAAACCACTTGAATGACACCAAGTACAGTGATGACTGAACAAGGCCTTTTAATGCTAAATTCCACATTTGTTCATGTTGAATCTCAGCATAAAGACCGGATCTTTGGTTGAAAGTATTTGCTGAATTCCTCCCACACTGCCTGAATTTGCAATGCAGAGTCCCAGGAGGCTGTTACTGTGAAGGAAAGGACATTAAAAATAAGTTCAGGGAGCAGCAAAGTCCTGGGTGGCTAGATGCCTCCTGCCAAGAACAACAAAGGCAGTTTTTGGTGCCAGCAATAAGGAGCTACCTCTTCTCACAACAAAACTGTGCATTTCCTTACCACTGGTGACACAGCACCTCAAATCCTGTGTTCAGTTCTGGACCCCTCACTACAAGAGAGACACTGAGGTGCTAGAGCAAGTCCAGAGAAGGGCAACGGAGCTGGTGCAGTGTGTGTTGGAGCACAAGTGAGATGAGGAACGTCTGCGGGACATAGGGGGTTTAGTCTGCAGAAGAGAAGGTTCAGGGGGGACCTTAACACTTTAGAGCTACCGGAACTTACTCCATAACTAAATAGCAAGAGCCATGCACTCGGGCATGCAAAACTTGAGGGTTTTCAGGCTAGATAAAACTTAACTGTTGCCACAAAGCATTTTCCACTGCACTGCTCTTTATAAGGAACACCACTCCCTTCAGATAAACACACCATTCCCAGCAACTTTCATGTGCCTACACATGCTCTCAACTATTCCCTTAACCTGTTTGTTCTATACCCATGCCATACTCTTACCTTTCATGTCTGAAAGTAACATGAAAAGACTCTTCAAAGAAAAATCTCCATATTTTCTGAGATTTTCCTTCCCCTCTATAGTTGCATATAAAGGGTCAGTATGTTTGTCATTTAGTCCTTTGTTGCTTGGAATGCAAAAGTATAGCCTTTTGATTAAGGCTGGCAGCAACCCAGCTTTGGCTGTAGTTGTTTTAATACTGTAAAAGCTTATGGGAAACTCCTGCTTTTATCTTTTGGCTTCTGTAGTCTTTTAGAATTACACATAACATTTTGATTTTCAGAATACTGCTGAAACCAAAACACAACTCTCTGCAAACCCAAACACAACATTCCTGTTTCACTGCCTAGGGCTACAATTTCCTGCCTCTGTATCACTGTGCCCCAGTGAGACTGCAGCAGCAGTCTGGATCTCTGCCTTTAGAGGGGGTGACTGGAATCCAGCTATTCACATGTAGCTGTGGAAGTGCTGCTCAGACATTCCCCACTGCTCTACAGGCATGGAGTGGCTCTGAAGTAATGACAAAACAAATTTACAGCAGGAACCTTAACACAAGTTGCTTGCTCAGGATAAGCAGCTGTCAACTCCCAACTGCTTGATTTCTGACCCTGAATTAGGACTAAAGATGACTCGCTGACATATCCACAGATGGGAGGCCAGTTCTTCTGCTAACAGTTGCAGCAGTGGTTTCTCAAACGATCTTAAGGAAAACATAAGACAATCACAGCAGAAGATACAAAGGCCCACACATCCCATTGTGCTGCTTCTAGCAGTGGCCAAAACCGGGGTAACCCAGGAAAGAACATGAGAACGGGTCACATAAATAGTGACACTTACCCTGAACCCATCTCCTGCCAGCTGAATTTCATGTCTCCCAGTTCTTGTTCTGAGTTCAAGAGATGAATCTCTGCCTGCTCTCCCCATGCCACACTGCTTCATAGCTCTTGGCTAACACTTCCTGCAGTAGTCTCCTTCCAACGCTGAGGAGCCCTAGCCTCACCACTCACTTATTTTATAGAGCCCATTCCAAGCTTTTCATTAGCTTTGCTGCATTCTCACCATTTTATCTATTTCTTGGATATTTGGGACACAGTGGAGAGTAAAGAAACCACAACCACATACAGCATTCAAGATGCAGAAGTTCTGTGCATTAAAATTAGCACATAAAGCATTTAATGCCACTTAAAGTTCGCTCTTATTGTCCTAGCAACTCTAATATTTGACATAGCTGTTGGACCATTCCTGAACACTGAGACAGCATTTCTACCATAATCCAAGATCTTGCTCAAGAATCAGAATCCACCCAATTCTCTCTCATTCAGATTCCCTCCTTCCCCATATACATCACGTTGTTGCCCTGCACAGTTATTTTGTATTTCACAGCCCAGTCACTCACTTTCACTGGGTTCTTACAAACTTCAGTCGTCATTAATAATTTAAGGTTATTCAGGACAGTAATGAATGACAAAGTATCAATTCTTACTGAATCATTTATGCATACGCTGACCACTGCTGCTCCCAGAGCAGGTACATTTGCTAAATCATTGCACAGCCTGCCTTCTCCTTACAAAAGCCAGGCTGACTGTGGCCTCTGCAAGAAGTTCATCCCTGTATCCAGTAACTCCCTTCTCAATCTACCATCAAATATCAATTTTTTTCTTGCACATATCTCAAGCCCATCAGCCTGTGGTTTCCTTTATCACCTTTTTAGAAAGTCATATCAGATCTTTCAGTCCTCAGGTACACTCCAGAGTGCTTTTATGCAACACCACAGTGACTTGCTATCTTATTCTTGAATGCCTACAGAAACTTTGGATTAATAACAAATTACTTGGCATCTTTTTCCATTTGATTCATAAATTCCCTTACCAACTCTTCAATTTGAAAGAGATTTTCTGATTAATTCTTCTTTAAGAACAATCACGTTGCCATTAGGCAATAATGCTTCCTTTCTGAGGTGCTTCTCAATGGGTGGGAAACATTCATTCTCTGCCTCCAGTATCACATTCATGCCATCTGCAACTTCCAGCTTCCTTTTTAACAAGCTGCAATGAACTATTTCCCCATTTCCACACACTTCCTGAAGTAGAGTGTGGCTGTGATAGATCATTTGACTTCTCTTTCCCTTGCACGGATCCTGGAACCAATTATACTATTTCTGCTCTTATACTGACATCCTGAACCAGTCTTAGCGCACTGTTCGGCACTAAGTCAAAGGTACTATTTGCTTAGAAGAGTAGAACAAATGCCACCGTTACAGCAAGAAGAGTTTTCACATAGCAAAAGGGCAGCACTGAATGCTTATGCCACAGACTGTGGCTCCCTCAAACTATATAGGATGAACACAGCTTCCTAAGTCCTATGATCAGAGTAGGCTCAGCCCTGCACATGTCCCCTACCCATCACCACTCAGTGAGGATACTGGGTGCACCTGAGGTAAGGGCTTGCCCGTTTCTTCACCAAGTCATGAAGAATCAAAGAAGCTTTAACCCACTGTTTCTGTAAGTTCTGCACTGTGTTAATTTCACTGAAGTGAACACCTATGCTAACTTTGAAGATGCAAAAATGTGTTTTTAAACCCAGTATGCACTGCTAAGCTGGGTGTGCATGCCTCTTTCTTCATAGCCTGCGGCCTTGCCACATAGTACAGTGTAAGAGTGTCTGTAGCAACCAATGTCTGCACAAACGGAAGTCCACAAATATGATCCTGCGCTGGCTCTTTTAAGATTCAATTTCCATTTCTGTCTCTGCTACAAACTTGTTGTGTGACCTTGAGCAAATCATCAGATCTGACTCATGCAAATACCTCTGAAAAAGGGTACTGCAAAGCTTCAATATCTGCAGATGATTATTATATGCATATATCCTCATCATCGTTTTCATCACTATTTTCATCATCTGCTCATTCACTTCAATTCCAGATATGAAGGGGAAAGCTCAATGGAAATATACAAAATAGATACCGTTTCTGTGGAAAAATAGCGACTATAGTTGCTATGCCTCCATGTTCTGCCAGACAGGGTAACTGTCCAAGTTGCTGTAAATAGACAACACTCCACTGCAATTATCAGTGGTGGGACAACATGCATCTGCTGAGGATGCAGTTCATTATGTTCGCTACAGTATCAGGCCACACAAAATAAGGATGAGACTAATTAAAACCCACTCTATTATCAGGTAATAACAAGTGAGATAACATGTTGTATGTAACTATGATTGCTTACAACATACTCAGCCGGAGAAACCACCTAAGACTGACAGAACTGGATTTTCTAGATAACACAGAGAGCAGAACACAACCAGGGACACTGTGCTGAATCATCAGCTGTTATTACAATGAGAACAAAGCTCAGAACTGTGGGACCTTACACTTAATACCACTAGTAAATCAGTAATGAGAAGTAGCACACTGAACACTGATACGTTGAATACCAGCTGGAGGAAGGAAGCACAAGCAGGATACTTTTCCCACTCAAATTCCTGTGCTGGAATTTTAGTGGCACTTCTATGGCCATAACCCATCATCTCCAGAGACTGTGCATCAGTCCTGCATTGTATGCAAGAGATTCTGTCTTTGGTTGTGTTTTGAAGCTTCCCTGGCTGAACACGGATTGGTTTTCACCTACTCACTCACTGCTTTGATGTCTACCTTCTCTGTTTGCTGAGACTGAATAAATCAAAATGAAAGTTCACACTCCTAAGCCCTCGATGTATTTGAAATTCCCCATGCTTTTCAGAAGGCTGTTCTTCCAATCAGTGACTTCACTGATCTCTCCTGACTCTACATACACGTGAGATTAAAAGCAAGCGTAAAACAATCTTTAATGGACAATTTTGTATGGTAAGTAGGAGTCTTTAAACGTTTTACAGGAAAGAGAAAATATCTCCTACTACTCAAATATTTATATACAGACAACCCTGCAGTTCTGCACTGGTTTATCCCGTACTCAGAGTGTGGGGAACTTCAGCAACATCTTTTACCAAAGTTTCCGTTTTTATGCCATATTTACTCATACAGAATTTATTCTTAATAAAACCAAGCAAGCATTTTGTCTTCTGTAATACTGTAAGAAACAGTTCTGGCTACGATTAATGTTAGCACTCCCTGAGAGCTCCACCAGATGGTGCTGTTAAAGATGGACTGTAAAATTGTTTCTAACTGATCAGTTACTTAAATAAGATTTTCAAAATGGTCCTAAAATGCTGCTTTTTAAATTCTGTATTTATCAATGCAACAAGGCGGATACTGGGATTTCTTGTTAAAAACAAGAAAAATCAGTGTTGAAGCTAATATAGCCCATTAAAAAAGAAAAACTCCCAGTTAACGTCTCTAGGTATTAGTTGGTGCTTCAGGAAGCTTTTAGGCATCTGGCCACAAAAAAGAAAGTAACATGATCCTGAGAGGCATACCTGCATTCCCAGTGCACTGCCTCAGCAGGGATAGCATAAAGACTGCTTCCAGCCCAGCTTAAGGCATTCTAGTGAAGTGCTACCTGACAGCAGCCTTTCTGCTATTCATTGTCTTCAGCTCCTTGAAAAGGAAAATGCTAAGAGGCAGTCTGAAATCCCTTCCAGAGGTTTGACAGCGTTATGCAGACCTCTTCAGGACAGCAATTCTAGGCACCTGAATTCTAGCCGGATCTCATGTCAGCAGCTATTTTGGGGTTTGTTCTTGTCACTTCGGAACAGAAAGCTTTGCATTAAAATAAAGCATTTTCCAAAGCCTGGAGTTCATCAGCCCTCACTCAGTTGTTTCAAAGGGACTTCATTTCAACCTTTTTGTGCTTTCACTAACAACATCACAGATGTGAATATTTCATGAAAAACAACTAGGTCATTGCCTTCTGCACCAGTGTCATCAGATGACTACAAGCTGGGTATGCGAACAGAACCAACCCCACTGCTAGCAACCCCCATGCCAAGGAAATCTGAAATGCACTGATCCAAAATTAACACAAGAGTGGGAAACTGCCTTTGTTAGCATGTCCGGTTTTAAAACTCTTTAGGAGATGTTATAATCTCAAACAGATTATGTGAGGTACAAAGCTGCGCAGTATTGAACCACAGGACCACGCATTTATTGCAGTTATGAGAACCAGAGGGGCCAGGTTAGCTAATACACCAAGAAGTCTTTGACAGGCTACTTGGAGCCTTCCCTATGAGCCTTATGATGGCAAGCCTGTAAAGAGCTCAGGGCTATATGTTCAACAGCATGTATGTGGACTACAACTCATACTGCTCACCAACTGATCGCATGAGATGCTGTGTACTTGAATAAATTGCAGCTCTGGCTATTAGCAGTTTAATAATGGCTCTGTGAATTAGCATTAAATTACAGTGAATGTTACAGGAGAGGTTCTAATATTTACATTAGTGCCTAATGAGTTTCCCATAATTAATATAATTGCACTGAGCCACAGAAATTAATATTCAACCAATTATTTTAAAGAGCTATCCAATCCGTGTAGAGATTTTTTGATGATCCTTCCCAATACTGACAAAGGATTTTATAAAAGCAGATGTCCCAGTGCTGCTGGGAGCTCTGCAGTGGTGGATTTCACTGCAGAATCAAATGAATAAATCCATTTATACAGTTTCCTAAGCATTCACATGATTTACACTGGAAATAAATACTGCAACACAAAGCAGAAAACCTATTAAGTTCTATGCTTCACCTTAAGCATGACTTCTAAGGTTGTAACAAACATATGACTGAGATAAAAGTCAGGGACAGGGGACAGAGGTATCTAAACAGCTATCAGTGACAACTACAAGGATGCCACCAGAAGGAAATACACTCTCTATAGTTCCAGACAGCATGTTTTATAAGGCAAGAAGACTTAAAACCAAAACAATTTTTCACCTGCAAGGAATCCACAAGACTCTATTAATTTCTGACAAAAGCCTTTAGGGAGACACACAGATGCAGAGCCCCTCTAAAAATCAAGTGTTTTCAGAAATCCTCTGGTCACACCGTAGGGATCATTACCTTGAGTAGCCATATTCAAACATGAGCCTCATATCTTCCCATTTTTTCCAAAGATTCTGTATTTGGAGACAGCTGATATAATTTTCTATTTGTTTCTTTAGAAGCTTCGTCTGACACAGAAGACAGAAAACTTATTTTCCTCTCTTGCTATGTCATGTGTTGTATGCACAGCCTCTTCATTTTTCTATAGCAAAGCCTATATGAGAACTTTAGAGGTACAACTCTTCAGGGTAACTGACACTCAAAGGGCAAAAAGATAGGTATGTAAGTCTCACATATTAAAGGATAATTAAACTTCTTGTATCCTAAGCCATCTCTGCTGTGTCTTCAGACATCAGATCCAGTTCTGCTAATACTGGAGAGCAATTTAACACTTTCAACAGTGCTGGGGATGACCAGCAGAGAACTGTATTTCTTCCTCCCTGTCCCTCCTCCCCAAATCTACTGAGCTATTTTCAGAGTAAATAAAAAGCTAATAAAATCTGTCAGCCAGCCCACCCAGAATCACATTATAGTTTGTGAAAGCCTGCCTTATGGTGAAAAACGTGAAGCTAACACTCCAAGAGAAGGTGGTCTCAACTTGAAAGATACTCATGTAACCTACTGGTAAAATACTGGCCCTGTTCCACCAAAGCTAAATATTACCTTTGTGAAAGGTTCCCACCTACTGAAGTACTGCTGGAATAGGTTCTTCTCCCCTTTCCACATGGTTCATCATAGCTCTGCACCATTGCTTACAAGCACAACACAAAAACCAAAGGAACACAGCAGTTAACAATTTTCAAAGCTAAATGGTACACTGCTCCCAATCTCCTTTAAATACGGTACCACGTGCTGAATGTACTTTCTTTCCTTTATCCTTCCCTCCAACTCCCAAAGAGTTGCTCCTTCTAGTTCTTGTCCATCAGAATCCTGGGACAGCAGAGTTCATCACATCAACTACATGAGTCAGAAATCAGAAACAGGAAAAGCAAGCTGGAACAAGTGGAGAACATGGGTACTTTCAGCTTCTCATGGCAGACAAATAGTTTTTTACCTTTTCTTTCTTGTGACTTCTCTGTTGGAAGTGCAAAACCTAAACCAACCGTTCTAAAACTATTTAAGGATGTCCTTCAAAACAGTTTTGCCAGTTCTACTATTGGTATTCTTTGCAGAGTAACGTGATTTGCCTGCTGCAGCTACAAATGTTACATTATTCTGCTGCTATTCCTATCTAAGACACTGAGTACTGCCATACTGTTTGCCTTAATGATTTCCCATGACTACAAATGCTCCTAACCGCTTAGCTGTCACGATAAATGTTTCCCAAACTCTTTCAGAGCATGTTTCTTCTCATCAGCAAACATTCCTTTATTTCTGTGTTGTAAGACAAGATGAGTAGGAGGATTGGTGTGGTTTATGCTTCCTGTTATGTTTTTCTTACTCAGGTGTGTACACAAGATAGCCAAACCATTAAGAGAAAATGTGAATCCAGGAGACGCCTGTAAGAACAGCAAAGACTTTCTTGCAGGCATGGGGCTGCATGTCACTCTATATATGGGATTAAGAGCATTAAAACCAGCAGTTAGGCTGTTAGCAAAGTCACTGCGCTCTTTCTGCCCAGGTCCAAGTTATGTTATAATAAGCAGACAGTTCAGTAAACATCAGAAAGGGCAGAATCAGGTTCAGCTTGCTCCAGCTGCAGGCTTACACACATCTGGAGCAGGAAAGGTAAATTCCCCTCCTTGTACATTCATTACATCTAACAGAGGTTAAACACATGCTGCAGACTACGTTTATAAAGGCATAAAGTAGAATCTCATCTCTCTATCCAGACAGTAGCTTTCACAAAAAGCTTGCAGGAAGCTAATTATCTTTTGAGACCTTTACCTCTGGCACATTTGATTTATACCATCCAACAGTTCAGAATTTCTAGGGAGACAGACAGACACACACAGAGTAGAGAAACATGGATCTCTTTCCATAGTAAAGTACATTAAAAATAGAAAGAATGTGACACTAATGTGTCTTTTCAGATATTGCTAGAGGGATCCTTCAAGACACTGTGCCCTGAAGCTTGAATCTCTAGTGAAATCTAACTATTTAAAAAGCAGTAGTATTATCCTTCTTGTGCTTGAGAAATTAATTGGACTAAACTACTCTGCATACTCAGGACAGATAAGATGGAAAAAAGTCTCCCACTGGATGCTTGAAGATTTAATGTAGCTTAATTTACAGCTAAAATACCATATGTGAATGTCTACATGCATGTGTTATTACAGTATAGCTTAACTGTCATACTGAGGGATTGGACTAGCTGCAATTTGCCTCTTACATATTTAATTTACTGGCAAAAGGCAATACCTTCATATTCTGCTTTACTACTACTTTCACAAGACTTTATTAAAAGTTTGAGGAAAAATATTGGTTCTCATGAAGAGAAATGCTAGAAGCATTAGTTTCTGTGATGCCAAGAGATTTCCAATGAAAATATCAAATATCCACAGGGATGGCAGAGACAACTAAGCTCCACAGGGGAGCCACTGTATACAGAGTGTCTCTGAGTAGTAAGGAGCACCCAGAGAAGTGCAAAGACCACAGTCTTGAGGTTATGCAGAGCTAGTTTCTGACTACTCAGTCCAGACATGTAGCAAGGAAGGTGAGGCTGCTCTTTCCAACCTACAACTGAAGTGTCCAGGTAGAACAGCAGAGCAGTAGGGCCTCAAGGCCCATTTCAGAGTGGCTACAGGAGTCAATGGAAGAGCTGCAGGACTGCCAAGGGAGCAGTAAGCAGAAACACTTCTGTAAAAGGTCACCCTCTGCTTAAATCTTAATCTTCTAACTGGAAGAACATTGGTAAAGTGTGGCAGATGTGCTTGCCAATGCTAAAGCAGAAGCAATCTTTTTAAGCTGAACTTTATCTTAAGTGGACTTTCACCCGCTTTTAATAAAGTAGTAATTTGTTTGGCTGGTAGTTCATGAAGTATTGAATATACTCAGTATTAGAACTGAAAGTAACCAATCTCTTTAGATTAGTGAACACAGGTAATGGGAGAAAGATGGCAGTCCTGCATCACCTCAGTGGTGATAATTTTTATTGTCAGCCTCATCTTCCTGCTACTGCCTGACATGCCTGCATACATGCTCCGACAGTCACAGAGAAGCTGTTGACTTCATTTAAATCCTGAAACACCATCTGAAACAGACAGGTATCATTAGCCAAAACTGTTTTGTAAAGACAAAGCTTCTGTGAAGGGCTTTTTCTAAAGAACAGCAGTGCAGAGAACCTATATTCAAAGCCTTTCAAGCTGTAATCTAGACTTTGTACTTAACAATGACCTAGTTACCTGGCTTGTTTTGGAGGGCTTATGTCTTTTTTAGATGAAGGCAGATGCAGCCTTAGCAGCACTTGTGTCCATGTCAGGCGTTCTGCCTCTTGCAGCTTCCTGTTCCCAAGACTTGTGCCCACACTACTGTTGGCTTGAAAATAATCACTGCTAGAAAACTGTACCAGCCAACACTGGCTGGTACAAGACTGTGGTTTTGGAAAATGAGACACTAATCACTTCTCACCATTGGTTTCACTAACAGTACAAGAACGTTACTAATGTTCCAGCTCACTGAGGAGCACTAATAAAGGGTAGACACTAGGAGCAACTCAATGGAAGCATCCCATTTGTGCTGAATGGATGTTCTTGCATAGCCACAAACAAGACTGCTAAATACACCTCATACATTGGTATCCTTTATCTACACCGTTATTGACAGAAGATGCCAACAGAGAGCCCCCAGAAACTTCCGGCTTCTCCACACAGGAAAGAAACAACACGACCCAGCATACAAGCAGCATCTAGCAGTTAGTCTGTGCACATCAGGAGTCACCTAGGAGAGTCTCTGGGACTGTCTGAAAGCCCTGTTTGCAGAACTCCTCTCTGCTGCTTTGTCAGGAGGCTGGCTAGTTCAGGCCACCTTGTCTTCAGGCAGTCAGACATGCCATCTATGCTCGAGGTGTTCTGGAGGACAACGCATGGAACTCCTCATTAAGTGTGCTGTGTATGCACACAGACACAACCCTGATAGTCAGCTACATCAAAATTGCTGCAGGATAAACTTGTGTTTCATACTTATATCACGGTTATGACTTAGAATCATAGAATCATGGAATAGTTAGGGTTGGAAAGGACCTTAAGATCATCTCGTTCCAACCCCCCTGCTATGGGCAGCGACATCTCCCACTAAACCATGCCACCCAAGGCCATGTCCAACCCAGCCTTGAAAAATAAGACAAAGCTGTTTGGAACTGAGGAACATTCCATAGATTTTCACCACAACATCCACTGAGCTATTTTAACAGCAGCCACTTGGTACATAAGCCATACACCATTCCTATGGAAGACATGCTGACCTTGTAAAGCATCCTCCTGATCCCTCCTCTACATGCATCTGGATATGGGAGCGTAAGGGAAAAGAATGGATAGAAATGGGTTTGGATTTTGTAGCCGTCAGGCTGAGTGGCTGGAGCACGCTCGGGCACCCAAGTCCCCCTCCTCACTCTGACTCAAGCTGCCCAAGAATCTTTACAAATCCCTTTGTCACTTCACAAACCACCTAAGTGTTGAACCAGAAAGCTGCCAGCTCTTCTGACAAAAACATTTTTGCTGAACCTCCTATGGGAGAAATGAGCTTCTCCTATTATAAAGGGACAAGTCAGCTGAAAGAAGCAATAAAAGAACTCATGCCATTTCCTAAGATGGATTGCTATTATTTGAGCTGTCCATTCATACGTATTTGTTCACAGCATATTTTTAGTACCAGAAGCAATGTAGTTACAGAACACAGAACAGCCAAGCTGCCAGAAAACATGGACTGACTTACCTTCATCAAAATAAATCACAACAGGTCTTGGGACTCTCATAACTCAGAAACCAAGGGTGACCTTGGGGGAGAAGTTGATTAAAACTGTCACACAAACCAGTGTTATACTTTATAGCTAATAATGCTAACTTGCCTACTGAACAATGCCTGCACCATAGTTCAGAGCCGAGATGTTGCTCCTAAATAATAACTGTTAGAAGGAAATTCAGCAGTCTTACCTATTCCTAAATTACAACCTTTTTACATGAATCTGCTAAACTAGTACTGGTTTAATCACCTCAAACAGGAACAGGAAGGAACTCAAATGTAGTGGGCAAGATTTAAGAGAAACAAGACAACAACCACACCCCAATCTAGTTTACTTTTCCCTCTAAAGAGTTTACTTGACCATGTACACCAGAATACATACCCAACTACTAGGTAGAAATAACTACATCCTCACTTGGGGCAGACATCAGTGTAACAGCTTTGACTTCAGTGGAATGGTACTGCATACACTCAACCTGCTCGCAGGGTCCAAAGCCAGAGGTTTAACTTCCCTCAGGGGCTCGTGCTGCCACCTTGCCAAGAACATGGCAGCATCGTGCCTGCTCGTGGCTGAGAGGAACAGCAGCAACAATGGGGAAGATTTTCAAGCCAGTCTGCTATGGGAAATGTTGATAACTCATTGATACAAAAGAAAAGGACACAGAAGAGCTTCTAATAGCATCTTCAGATAATTTTGCAGAAAGTAAGCATTAGCACATCAGGTCACAGAATCACAGAATAGTTTGGGATAAAGCTTAAAGCTCATCCAGTTCCAATTCCCTGGCCAAGGGCAGGGACACCTTCCACTAGACCAGGTTTCTCCAAGCCCTGTCCAAGTTACATTGAGGCATATTCCCAGACTTTATATCATACAGAAAGTTCCTGAGGTTGCCTTCCCCAAAGGCAGGCATATTTGCTAAAAGTGTTGATCTGAACCATGTTTCTGGAAGCCCAGCCTTGACAGAAGCAGGAACTTCATTTTCATCCCAGAGGAGGAAGTTTTTTGAAAGCAGATGAGGAGACATGCTGAACTACACGAGCGAATACTGGGCATGGTCCAGAAATAGGAGACAGAAGACATAAGTGACAGACAAGACCACAGGATCTTTCTTCGATTCAACAGCAATAACAAGATCAAAACACTGTAATTAACACTTCTTTGCATTTTGCCTACAAATATCTAAGAAATATTCTTATGTCACTACATGAAGAAAGCCCACAGGTCACATACGACCATAGAAAATGACAGAAATTGCTGTATCTTCTATTTATTTTAACTCCCCTTTTCATAATTCATATATGCAGAGTCCCAAGAGCCGAGATTACCTACATACAATTCAGTTGCTGCACCAATTTTGACTTTTCATTACAATAAAGGCTGACATTTACACAGTGTTTGAGTAGGATGCCAGGGACTGCCACCAGTGAACAATATTCTCTCACTTCATTGGCGGCCATTATTTACCTGACCTTGGCTCAGCTGAAATGAAACAAAGAAAGAAAATAAAGAGAAAACCAGGCTTTTTTACCTTCCCACTTGCTCCTGGGTAACAGCCTGACCTGTTAAAAAGGTAAGCTTCAGGAGGTCTGCAAAGTGTATTTAACCCCAGGGATGTTCTCTAAATTGTTCACAACAAACAGTGGAACCAGCTCTGCTCCTGAACTTTGACAGTACTCTTGGCATAGTGCTGCTACAGAAACACAACAAATATTCACAACTACCCTTCTGCTGTCTTGTTTCTGAACGCAAACAAGGATCAAGTACAAACTTACTTGAATACATACTCATCACATAATTTACCTATATTATGCCTAGTGAAAATGGTCGTATCTTCTGCCTATTATTTGACATCTCTAATGCTAATAGTGTCAGTCAGTTACTCCCCTGTGCTAGATAGGGTTCATTATCACACCATTCAGGTTGTTTATATGTTCAAGCACTACAAAACAGCCAGACTAGACAACGGAGTATTAGCACCTTTCTCCTAATTTGAGGGAAGTCCTTCCCTTAATGAGCTGCTCTCTGTTGTCAATAAGCCTCTCCCCAAGAAACAACGTAACAGTGTAGCAGAGCTCAGTGCATGAGCTTATTAAACTTTAAAATAATGCACTAATAATTTATTTATAATTTATCTTCTTTGAAAACCCTTGCTCAGTCACTTTCTCACAAGCGCTAAGATCCACATGTCCAAGCGAGGCAGCCAGCACCCAGGCACCAAGATGTGTTTACCCAGGGGGCCTGGAGACAATACAGAGGACCGAGCCATGGAGTCCTTGTCCTGTCTCCTCCAAAGCCTGCTGAGTACATGCTGCATTTAGATATGCCTTCTGCTGCAGGCAGATGTGCAAGGATCTTGATAGGCTGGCTGCCACAGAGGTCATCAATGCCTGCCATTCAGGTATCACTTGCTTCTGGCACTTCATCTCGACCCTGCCATTCATAATTGTTTTTCCCGTTTTAAATCAGTTTTCTACAAAAGACAGGGAATTCAGTTCCACCCATCACCAGGACTGTATCCTAGCTGGATAGTAAAAAAAAATTTATACTAAATAAGCAAACTACCAGGTTTTTCTCTCTTTCCATCAGCGGGGAAGCTTCACTCAGTGCTGTATTTCTGTGCAAATCTTTTCTGAGTTGAACTGATGGCAGCGTGTAGATAAATGCGTTAACAATTGCACTCAGCACTGTCAACCGTTCTAGTATGAAAGCATAACAGCAGCAGACACCTTTCAGTTGCACCATGCATTACTGTCTTGCTTTTGGAGCAGGCTGACAAAACATTCAAAGTTTGATTAAAGGCTTAGCCTACATTTTCTTGACTAAAGCCATCAGTTCTCATCCTGTTCTTGTTGGCCAACATGATGAATAAGGCTCCAATTTCCTCATACAACCTCTGCCCATTCCTTAACTGCTGTGAATGTTACATTTGTTTTTCCTTCCCTGACTGAAAATATCCCGTTGTCCATGTAGGTTTTTTTCAGGCCTCCTAAGAGTTTGGAAAGCAAACTCAAACAGGTTCTATTTGGCACAGCTCTAAACAATAAGTACCAGCATCCCTGCCTGCGTGCCTGGAGAAGAGGCATGCAGCCTTTGCCAACTGCACAGTGAGACTGCCAAGACAAGTTTTCTTTCAGTTAGTTCCTGCAGGAATTGCTGCATCTCCTCTCTTCCTCCTCCCCAGGTGCATGGGAACACATTCACATCCAATACAGGTTCATAAAAAGAGTTTTCTCACATTAAACATCAGGTGACTGTAACTCAAGAGACAAACCTGCCAGTTTACTTCTCTGCCACTCAGAATATTGCCAAGAAATTACTCCCTCTGTCTCAATACCTAGCCCAACGCATTGAGACTGTACCCAGATCCTACTGAGCTCCTGTCCCTAACAATTAGCCTCCTGTTATTTCATTGCTTGAATTAGCTGTCATTGGCTTCAAAAAAAAAAACCTTGCCACCTCAACATTTCTGATATGCTCAGAGAGAAAACGATGCCAAACCTTTTGGAAAAGACGCCCAAATTCAGATTATTTGGTCTGATTTACACAGCTCCTTAAAACTCACACCTAGAAGCTGAACTAGGAAGGGAAACCAAGTAATTCACACAAAATATTCATCAAACTGGGAATCCAAAATGGAACAGTCTGAGGGCTTTTTTTTCTGTAACTCAGCACCCACATTATAGATAGTGATAAATGCCAACTCAAGCGGTATTAGGAAAAGCATTCATATTTAGAAAGCAGTTATATGCTGCAGTTCCAAGCACTACAGAGCCCAGAAGCTGCAGTCCTCTTCAAAGCAGTAGCTGACAGTAGGTTTGGGAAAGAGAAAATAACAAAATATGTAACAAAATTATGAATAGCTGCTCCTTAACTATTCATTGTGGACGTAGCTGATAAGGTGTAAGATTACATATGTTTTTACTATTACTCTATCTCCTCCCAAATCTCTTTCTCTGCTTGATTGAGCTTTCTGCTGCATTTCATTCAGAGCAGGGCAATCTCTCTATGAAGACACGTTTTTATCCTGTAACAAAGAGCAAACGTTGCAGGATTGCTGCCCTGATTTTCTACGAGCATGTGTCTAAGGTACTACAAAGCAAGTAACACTGAGCTTGCAGTGTACAAGCTCTGAATACCTCTGTAGAAAGTATTTCAGAGTGCAGCACAAAGGATCCTTGCGCTGACTACGGAGGCTTCAGTCCTCAACTCTCCATCTCAGCCATGGCAACCACACCTCAACCAGGACTGTAATTCATGGAGGGGGTCTCTGCAATAAAAGCTTCATAAGACAAGACATACAGTCCCTTAACAGACAGATGTCTGAGGGTCTGCTCTTTCTAATAGGAATGCTTTGGAAATACAAGGATTTTAGCCTCCTCCAATGCCTTTGAATTTATAATGATAAATCATCCTACACTTCTGATCAAGATTAAAAAATGTATCAATATCTCACAGGGAGATATACAGTCACAATAACCTGAACTCCAGTGGGAGCCTCTCTAAACAACACTTTGCAGCAGGCTGGCCTTTTTGGTAGTGTCTTCAAATGGCTACTGGTTTATTTCACATTAATTTAACTCCCTGCTAGGATTTTTCCCCATGCATTTGATTTCCCCTGCAGAATCTGGTGCTGCAGCTCCTGTGCAGCTAGAACAGCAGCTAGAATTAGCCATCTCAAGAAGCCAGTGGTTTGGTTTGGAGCACATCAGATCAACAATCAGTTTGTCAAAGCCACTGGATGCCAGCAGTCTCCAGCCTCCTTGTTCTAAGAGCTGGCAAATATATATATGAAAACCCACAAGAAAACAAACTAAAAATAACAGAACTGCAAAGGATGCCAGTTAAAGGAAAATTATCTCCTGTACAGGGTAATTTCCATACAGAATAAGTTCCTGAACAAGGACATTAAGCAAAGAATGCAGCTATGTTTGAGAAATAAGTAGGCCATTTTCTAAAGATGAAGATGGTAGGCACGTGGAGAAAAGAAAATAAAGCAAAGGAAAAGGACACACTCATCACTCAATAGCCTCTTTTCATGAGCATTTCACACTTCTGTGAAGCACAAATAGTAACATTAAATGCAGCATTTTCATCAAGAGAAACAGCCTCTCCTGATGAAGAAGAGGTAAAGATTAACAACTACACAGCTGAAGAACACCACACACTCTGTACTGAAAGATGGGAAGAGGCAGAGAACACATGCACCATGAGGAGTAAACTTAGGGCAGACCCTGCCTGAGCTGAAACACAGCACCTCTTAGCCCCACGGCCTTCAGGCAGCTCACTCCTGGAGAGAAAAGTTACATGTATACTGTCAGTAAAGCAGGCTACTTACCAGCTACACCAACCAGCCTTGCTCCGAGTCAGGAAGAATGAGGCCTCCTCCTCTTCCAGCTGACACTGGGAAACAGTTGCTGTCCAAGAGCAGCAAGGAATGGCTGCTCTCTCAGGGAAGGCGATTAAGTAACCAGAGGCATCTGAGCCCAGACCAAGCTTGCACCAATATGGCAGCATCCCTCAGGACCAGAGCCCAGTGTCTGTGCATCCATCAACAGACCTGCACACAAGTGCGCAGAGCCAAGACTATGGTCCATCCAAAGAGTCCAGTCGGGAGCAAAAAGAGATGGAGAGAACTACAGCACAGGCCCAACATCCACTCAGGAGCCAGGGATGGAAGAGACTAGCAGTCAGCAGGCCCACACCACTGCTGAGGTGCTGGAGGTGAGAGGAGGCCCCAGGGAAGGCTGCTCAGGGCAATCACATCCTGTTAGTGCTCTAGGACAGGACAGCTGCCTCTCCCCCGTGCCATATGCCCTCTCACCCTCCACACACACACTGAAACCTGGGTTCCAGTGGAGGCCCATCATGAGGCTGCTTGGCACAGTCACAGCCCTGACAGTTAATGTCTGTACCAAATCTGTGAGGAAAAGGGAAAAATAAAAGCCAGCAAGAAAGCTGATGTAGAGGCTGCTGGGTCAGAGCATTCATGGGATCCACCAGCCTAACACACTGAATGGAAGGGAGGAGATGTCATGCAGGGTCTCCAATCTGGGTTGTGTTCCAGAGTCAAAAGCAGCTGAGCACCCGCCAGTGAGATCCAGATACAATGGCATTCACTTATGGAAAAAACGATGGCAAAACAAAGAATCTGGATTATGCAAAGCAGTATTCTCGCAGGAATGAGCTCTCTGCTTCAATGAGTTTAACCATCCTTCTGGCCTCAGCTTGAGGAAACAAGGACTTACCTGCAGCAGGGCTTCTCTCACTATGGCACAGCAATGGCGAAGCACGGATGTGAACAACTGGCAGGATCTTTGGGGCACCAGACCCATCTTCCCAACAGCACAGTGGTCTGCAAGAGCTGCAGCATTCTTTCCATCTGTGAATCAAGAATGGAGGTACACATCAATTTTATTTGCAGCCTGAAAGTCCCTTTATTCTATTCGAAAGATTTCTTCAAGCCTAACCAGTTGGCTGTAACTCTAGCACCTTAAGCATCCATGCTGGGTCTGAAAACATTTCGGTTTCAAACTGAGTTACTAAACTCATGAGAATCACCTACCATTAGTTACAGTTAATTGAACACTCAAAGACATTTCTGTAACCAGAACATTTAGTGCTGAAGGCGCATCAGCAGTTAATAAGAATCCTCATTTGAACAATGTTCATGATCTGCCAGCCGACGGAGGAAAAAGCTTCCCCCTCTTGTACAGGCAGACAAAAGATTATGTTTGTATGCAATTCTGAGAGCAAGTGTCCCACAATGTACTTGTGGTGCTTAGTCTCACACAGTGTATTCTTGCAGTGGGATTACTACCCAGGCAAGACGTTCACTAGCTCATAGGATAACTGTCTTCCCAAAGTTACCTAATTCATAAAAAAACCCATCTTGTTAATGCATTAAGCAGAAATAAAAGAAAGTCAGAGGTATTTGGTAGAGAGGAATTTAACTACAGAGATTTGCGTCAGTTAAATATGCAATCGATCCTGTTTACAGACCACTATGTATCTGGCATTATTAATAAATCATATTCTGTTTCTTCCCTTTAATTGCACTGACTGTGCTCACAAAATCAGAAGAGCCTAACGAAACCTAACTAGCGGATTATTTTGAAAACACAATTAGCAGCCTGAGGCACACTGATGTACTGCTGTGAGAAAGCAGGTGGTCACAGTGGCTCTGAGCCTCAAAAGGTAACCACCATCTATGTGCTGTGCTATGGGGCTTGCTTGCACTTTGATGAAATACTCTGTCTACAAGCTGGCACCACACATTTATTTTCAGAGCAATTAAAATCTACAGTAGATCGTAAAACACCATTTTCATGACTTGGAGCAAGACAATAATTTACAGACCTATTGTACGAGCATAAGGATTTTGTCCTTTGGGATAAAATCTCGTTATTTCTCATCTCATCCATTTCAATGGCTTTTTTTCCTTAACAGAAGGGTAAAAATTTAACTACCACTATTCGGTTACATCTAAGAAACTGCACGTTGCATAGACAGGTGCTGTGAAGGTGTTATCATCTATTATCGAAGGCGTTATTATCTGACTTTCAAGGTAACAGATTGTCCTGTGAGCTGTGCTTGTGCAGCCAGCAGTTTTTACTGAGCCATTGCAGCACAGAGAACGATTCATTAATTGGTATGAAGGATAAGACGAACTTAAACCTCATCTGAGAGCACAAAGACCCAGAGATAACCATGTTCCATCCAGAGATTTCCTGAAAATTAGAATACCATCTCTATAAAGCTTATTGATCAACAATGAAATTCCTCACTTAAAGAAGTCCACTTTAAAGTTTATCTGTGTGATTTGTCAAATATGCCACAACTCATTTTCTATGATATTCAGACATCTTTCTAGATCCAGGGAAAAAGTGCTTCAGTCACCCCATAGATCTTGTTGCCCTTTTTGTGCAGTAGAACAATTGTTTTGTAGTGCTGTTGTCCCTACTTGCATTACAGCGTTTAGAAAAAGCCTTCATGCTTGCAGGTTCATAGTTTACATCTTTCCAACAGATCATTCCCTCTAGGATTCCCTTGTTACAGGAAACGAAAAGGTTTTCCTTGTGCCCTTTGAAAGCTTCAGTCACAACATTGCCAACACAGAAGTAAGTGCTCAGCACCCACAAGTAAGGCAACCCCAGGGCACACTATTAGCATCTCACCTTTCTCCCCACATGGTTATCTCTTTCTGTATCTACCACCCCTTTATTTTTGTCATGCTCTCTTGAAAAGAACTATCATTTCAGCTACCTGTTCAAAGTTGCTGTGACAAGAGGCAGAGGTGGAAACGAGAGTATATTCCCTGCTGTAACAGGAAGAAATAGTCAACTCATCCTAGACCACTACAAATAGCTACGAGGGCAACAATTAAATGAATTTCTTTAAGCTCAGCCTTCATCTCTTCTAAAAAATCTGTCCATAAAAGGGAAAAGCAACTTAGGTATAGATGGAGAACCCTAAAGAGAAGCAACTGAGCAGGATAGTCTGCATCCCTTTGGCAAATAGGTAAAAACCAAACAAACCTCTAACTATACCCTGCAATGGAACATTAAGCATCTCCATCTCTAAAGAGTGCTCTGCTGTGCTAATTAATTTTCTCAGAAGTCCCCTTGCCTTTTCCCCCTAGAGACATGTGGTACAACACACTAAGCCTTTGGAGCTGTGGCATCTCCTTTTAACCCGCTTGTCTTTTTCCCTTTTCCTTATAATGCATGTAGCTGAGCTAAGCTGCTGGTTGTCAGCAAGGTCTCCCCCTCCTTCCTGCCCTCCATCCCTTTTCCCCCACAGAGCCCTGAATTATGCTTCCACCTGCAAATAAATCCCTGCCCTTATCTTTCTACAGGCCGGCTCCATCTCCCACTGTGTAAGAGGTTGCTGCTTATAATCTTCACTTCTCAGCGATCCCTGCAGTTAAAACTCACACACCACAGCATTTCACTGGCAGAGAAGTCTCCTCTCTCCCTCTAGCCTCCATTTCCAGTGTACTTCGGCTCTTTCTGGCTTGGCCCAAGGGGCACGTGGTGCTTGTTTTACATTTCTTCAAAGCCTTGTTTTACTGCAGTCACCTAATGACAGCATCCAGTGAGTGTCACTGAGCATTACTCACACCTTGCACAGCTTTGAAGCTGTACCCACTGAGTTTGGAAACCTGGAATATTCCTCTCGCTCAATAAAATATAGGTATTAACGTCATGGTCTCCACAGAGCACACGACAGAGTATTTCACACTTCTCACAGAGCAGGTGGCAGGTAGGCATTGCCTCTCCTAAGCCTTTTAATGTGCAGGACACATCAAAGAATGTTAAGCATTTCTGGCTAAAATGTATCCCTCCCACTGGCTCTGAAATGAGATGTGGCTGTGGCAAAAAGCAGGCAGCATGCACACTTTTATTTTTATATTACTAGAAACCTTTGAGGGATACTTGGAGTGTTCACAGAAGGAGCAAAAACAATCAGAATGTCAGTCCTGCCTTTGCTGGTTGCTGTTGTGCGATGCCCTCATATACCATGTGAACGTAAAGAGAGGACAAAGCCTTTTTCCACGTATTGCTTGCCTTTCACAAGGCCATTAGATTTATGAATAGGCTGGCTGTCCCCAGTCTGAAGCTTCCTCTACATTCCTTATTCCACCTGAAGAGCATTCATTCATACTGGAGCTTCAGTAGGATCACTTACAGGAGACAGCGCTCCCCAGTTCTGTGCACAGAGGAAGAGCAAGACCAGACTTTCCCTCTTGGGTGAAAAGGGGTGAAATCAGAGGACCTGAAAAGAATACTCGGTGCTCAAAAAATCGAGTTGGCAAAGTCAAGAATCAGCAATATTACTGACATTTTCCTTTACTCCATATTTATTCCGATTCTATGGATACAGATCAAATTGGTATTTTTTAGTTTCACCTACTTTAAAGATGGAACTGCAACCACCTTTAAAAATGGTTTGAAAAGCTGCCTGATTCTACTAAGACGTCCACTGAACCTCAGCTTAAGTTTAATCTTTACAGAGGTTTCTTCTCACAAGTTTCCAAGAGGTAAGACTCTACCCTAACTGGATACTATTTCTTTATCTAACCCTGGTAACCAAACTTGCTTCTTTGTTCAACACTGCTAAAGGTCACCTGAGCAAACAGCCAGGTTTTGAGCAGCGCTGGAAATGTTTTGTCCCCACTGGATTCAAAAAATATTCACCACTTCTCCAATGCACGTTATTCAATGCAATCTATCTCTCTGTAAAGAAGCCTGTATCATGCAAGAACAATATCATTTATCTTGCAGAACTGCCAAACCCACACTTGCTCCTGTAAAGAAAATTCAGTAAGACAGGTTCATCTTCTGCACTGCTTTAGTACCTTTAGCACCTTACCTTTTGTAAAACTGAGACAGGAGACCCTAATTCAGCAAACCAATCTGTCATATATTGAAGATCCACTAGAATCAAAATACTTCATTAAATCAGGGCCTTTGTGGTCAATGATACCTGCACCATTGAAAGGAAAGCCAGACAAAAGAGCTATTTTTCAGATTCAGGCAAATGTTTGAACATAGTTCAACAAAAAAGCAGCCACACAGAGCAAGATCTTACATTAAAAGCATTATCACTAGCCTGAAATCAAACCAACAACCTTTAAATCAGACTTCAACTGATCTTCAGACCATAAAGGAATAGTCCTTCCTTCAGTTCATGCACAACAATGAAAGACTAGTAGCCTAGAGATTTTACTTAGCCTGCTGGACAACACAACCGAGGTCAAGCAGTGACACAAGTGTGTCTTCATTTGGGTTGACTGAAGTTCAATAAACTCGTGTAGATACAACTGTCAAAGGCAGGGATGCTGTTAACAATTTCATGAAGGCAGAGTACTCGGTGAGATGAAAGGCAGCTGCTAGCTTGCAGCCCCAGGACTGTACCTTACAAACAATGAATGGAGACAAAACTATTGATTAGTGCTTGGCATCCAGCTGGTTTGTCTGAACTTGGCAGATCTTAAGAACGACACTGAACAGAAAAAGGTAACCTTCTCCTCTTCTCCTGCAGCTCCCATCCAGATTATAATAAATGAAATTAACAGAATCCTCAGAGAAAGCTAACAAAATTTGGGGGGCCTCAGAAGCACTTTTCAATTTAACCGTAAGAAATGCGTGTGATTTGATCCAGGCCACTTAAATTAGCTCACCAAGCAGTCAGCTGGTATACAATAGTTTTCTTGGGAAAGAAACGTGTCCCAGGCTTTCAGCAGTACTGTCCTTCCCCATACCTATGTGCATTTTCTTGGCCACGTACAGACTTGCTTAAAAAAACAGAATATCATCAGAAAGTCCATTAAAGACAATACGTTAAAATGTACATGCCTGAACCTCTGCAATACCTCATTTCCAAGCTATTCAAGTTTCCATGAGGAGGCAGGTCAAACTGAAATTCAAAACAACACATTCAAAAGCTGTTCTTGAGCACCTGAGCAGACGCTGGGGATAAGAACTGACTTTGCTTTATTTTGAGAGGAAGCTGTTTCTATAAGGATTCAACACAGAAGGCCAATTGAAATTTCTATAAATAAGTATCCCATTTGGGCTATTAGTATTTAACCAACCTATTAACTGCCATAGTACTTAGTAAATACTCAAACTCAAGATCTCAAGTAGTAGTCTCAAAGATATTTCAGAATGGTTTGCTTCCCATTATTCCTCCAAGCCTCAAACTTGACCCCCCCCAGACATCAAGAAGAAAGAGAATTAACAGGAAGTTATAAAACCTATTATGAAAATAAACCCAAAACAAAGGCAAACCCAACTAAACAGAAATCCAACAAGCCACAGAGCACCACAGAGCATCCAGCATCCTTTCCCATTGCAGCCAGGATGGTCATCAGTAATTTCAGCATTAGCAAGCTCCGTATCTCCTGTATGAAAGATACAACTAAACACCATATACGTGGATTTATCCCAGGAAGAAAGCAGAATGACAATTCAATGACAATGCAAACTTGTCCAGACATTTAATAATAATTAGTTAGTGGAGTAAAAATAACTGCAAGCTATGGAGAATACCATGTCTGGGATTCATTTTTACTCTGCTACAAAGTAATGCTGGGGCAATAAATTCCATTTTATGTCCAGTAGTAAATACCACTGTGATTTACTATAATTTCAAACAGAAGTAAGCAACTGACACACAGTGATATGTACCATTACGTGAACATAAATTCATAGCAGCATTTAGTCTACCATTTGCTACAGAAGGATATTTGCCCATTGGATTGCATTTTATCAGTACTAACAGAATTAAAAGGAAGTCTATTTTGAAACTGAAAATTGGAGGAGCCATTAAACTGCTTCTCTCTCATGCCTGAAATTCTGTGACTGCAGTCACATCTGATGTGCCTAAGAGTCCATCCCCATTTTTCTTCCCTGTCAGTGGGAGACTTTGCTTCAAGGATACTGGATCAGACAAGAACTTGAGTAGGCTTTGATTATGTTATTTTGTTTTCCTTTGAGAGCTCAGCACATGGACACACTGTGGATGGCACTGTACACTTTTCCATCATTAACTCTGTGTGGTCCTTTTAGCCTGTACTTTAGAGGCTTTGTAATTCAAGAGCAACACAAAAAAAGTAAAGGAAGGTTTTTTTCTCATCAGCCCAAGATTTATTGACTTTCCATTAAAAAAGATTGCAATTAGACAAAAGATAAAATGCTTCAGAAGATTTTCAAGTGCTCTCTTAAAACTATTTTCAAACACTGTGGAAAAGCTAATAGATTTCTCTATGTTTAACAAAGTGCACAAGATATGAAAGGACACTATTCCCAACGCCTGAAAGAGGAACTGAAGAAGAAACATTCAGCCATAGGTAGATCATTCCCCTTTATTTGTCCTGATAATTCATGCTCTGGCTCTCATGACAACCCAAACTTACGCACTGATAAAATCAAAGCTCTATATTATAAACACAAACAAGCAGTTTGATGCCAATAGAAAAAGCCCCCACAAACGAATCTCTTTTCTGCTCCCACAAACAAATCTCAGTGATAAAAATGTTTGTGGCTAGATAAAGACTTTATTTAAATAAAAGACAACCAACAACCATCTCCTCCCCTAGCCCCAACCAAACAACTTTAAATCCACCAGAGACAGCATAAGGACTCTGGAGACCCTGGCCATGATCCAGCTCTGCAGCTGATCTCCCACACTAGCTTAGGAGTGCTCCTTCACATTCCTCCATCTGTGTTTCTCCCTGTATAAAAAGGAGCATTCGCTTCCATGGAAAAGTGTTACCTAGAAAAGCACACTGAACAAAGATAAAGCTCCTATTAGTGCTTGGAACAACAAAATGATTTCAACCCCAAAAGCACAATGAAAACCAGACTTCCTTGCCTGTATGATTCACCCTGTTATATATTAATTACATGACATACTCAAAATTACGTGCTTTACCCACAAAACCTATTACATGGGTTTCACAGAATTCTCACAAAAGGATTTCTTAAAGCAATACAGCATTACATGTTCAGGTCCTTCATGCAAAGTCCCCACATATGTGCATACATATTTAGTCCAACTGCAAAGCTTGTCAAATGTTACCTATGTTTCCAAGAGCCTCTGTACTGCATTTGTTTCAAAAGCCACATTTTACCAAAAGATGAGGATCCTTGAGA
>JASSUY010041088.1:0-14587 GCA_032466535.1 Forpus xanthops
GAGCAGAGTAGAGGGGTAGGATCACCTCCCTCGACCTGCTGGTCATGCTCCTTTTGATGCAGCCCAGGATACGGTTGTCTTTCTGGGCTGCAAGCACACACTGCCATCTTCTACCCTGTTGCTATTTCAGCAAAGACGGGTCTCACATCAGTTTATTTTTCTCACCTGATTAAGGTTTTGTGTATAATTTTAGCAGGGTTGAGTAGATTGCCTGCCTTGATATGCTGATCTTTCTCTAAAAGACACCTGTAAGTGCTGATCTTCATGTCTCTGATAACATCTTATCTCCTGAGTCATTCAGTGTGTGAGGTTATTCCTTTTTTATTCCCCTTAAGTAGTTTGAAGTGTCTGTGATGAAATCTGTATGCATTTTATTGGAAATCATCGTTGATTAATAATTCCTCCCCCACCCCCTGTGGAGTGGAAGGGGAGTTACTCAGTCTGTTACAATGAGAGAAATCTTGCTAAAACGTGGGCAATGGTATAGCTTTGTGACTAGCATGACGCAGCCTGCCACTTCCTGAGTTCTGTTACTGACTTGGCTCTGCAATATGATGCAATTTATTAATTTAGAGTTTCTCTGCTTCAGGTTTCTCAAATGTAAAATAGGATCAAGGGAATCTGTTGCGCTCAAAAATCACTGCTCATCGGTGTCACTGTGAATTAATACTGTGCCTTTCAGGTTTACCCTGCTTAACTTCATAAATATTCTATTACTAGATGGTTGATCAACCAGTTAATCTGTCTGGGGAAAGAAGCAATTTCTGTGTCATTTCTCTCAGGTAGAAAGAAATTTATGTCACGTGGGTCACCCCAGTCAGTGCTTCGGGTGACAGGAACGTGTAGGGTAAATTTGGCAGAATTCATGTACATTTTATAGAGGCTCCAGATGTTTTAAGCACTCCATGCATTCATTTTGAAAATGGTTGTTAAATATTTGAGGTAGTTATTAATATTTTTCTCAAGCTGAATCTTAATATGAATAGTTGATGGATAAGCTAGTGTGCCTTGCTAACCTTAAACTGTCATTAATTATCCGTGGTTTATTTTATACACGTCAAGAGCTTTTGATCCTTCATTGAGTTTATAGGGGATAATCTGCCATCTAGGTTAACAAAAGAAATGTACTTGAACTATGTTACATGTGGAATTTTTATGTGATTAACTGCAAAATGATTGATCAGACAGTAAAGGAATTTGGAATAAAGTATAAGAAAAGTGCCTGAAGGAAAAAAGCAGAGGTGGTTCTCAGTGTTAGAGGGGTCACAGCTAATCCTGACGTGAATTATTCTGTATGGTGAGAATTGGATTCAGCTCTGATTTAACTCAGCAGGAGGTTTTATTTTGATCTAAAAGTGAACTTGGTGGTTTGAGTTTTAGGTCAATGATTGTATTCCATTAAAATACTAATTTGTATTTTATAAATAAATTTTAGACCATTTTCCTTTGTAGCCATAGTTTTCTATATACTCAAAGTTCTATATTGCCAAGTACCTTGCGCTGAACCCAACACATAACAATTCGAGTGTTCAAAGTGCATGATAAAATAAGAAACTGATCTAAAATTTTCTCTTATTTTTAAACTCTTTTTCCGTCACAAGTCTGGAAAATAAGAGACAGAATTTTTTTAATTATCATTAGGCAGCTCTGGTATAATTTATGTTAAGAGGTTTTGGCCTGTTTATGTGTGCTGGAATTTGCCAAAATTAGTAATGCAATATTCCATCTTTAGTAAGCCTATAGAGCAATAAATAATGACACATGACTGTATGTGTGTTGTTAGCTTAATTTTTCTTGTGGTGTTCATGAAATGCAACAATCTTCCAACCCAAATTCTGCAGTATTAGGCAGCAAGTTGTACTCTGAGCTAAACCAGATGCTGATCAGCTCTGTTCCTATTATCGACTAGGGGCAGAGACGGTAACCAGACCTTATTTGCAATGTTAACATTTGGAACAGATTAACAGCAGTTAGGCTGAAATGAGAAACCTCCACTTTACTGAAAGGGTTCAAAACATGTAATGCTGTAAAAATCAGGACGTCTGTAGTATGTTAGATAGGAATAAATAAGTTAACCATAGGCCACACTTTCTCCTTTGCAGGATGTGTTGTTTCCAGTTTATGAGGGGCTCTTTGAAAAGACATGTTTATGAGGTATAGTCAGGTTTAAGTCCTGATAAACCATCTACCTGATGGGGTATAGTATATCCAAACTTGCTGGGCTTGCTCGTTGTGAGAGAGCCCTCCTCATAGCCAAGCTGTAATGAGGATTTCTGTCTGGGAGAGAAATCCCACATGCGTTTGTGAAGCTCAGAGACTCGGGATGCTTTGGAAAATCAGCTTTTTGCTACATTCAAAAGCAAATCTGATGAGGAGCACCCCACAGAGGTGCCCAGCAGAGGATGGTGAGCATGTGGTGCACCATACACTGCATGTTGGGCTGGAGATGTTTCTCTGTGCCTGCTCATGGTGTAACAGGGGATTCAGTGGAAACTGGAAGGGTTCAACAGGAGTGCAGTGAAGGCTGAATGGTTCTTAGGCTAAAATTGGGCTAAACCTCATCACCGATTTGTTAAGGTCGTACAGGTATTGCTGCCAACCGTAAATGTCTACAGTGAGTTATCTGACCATGACATGGTGCTGGTTTACATTCTTCATCCTATCCTATATTTTTTTACTGGGAATATTGCTTTAGCAGGAATTGAATAGTAGGCTTCAGGTCTAAGGTCAGTCAGAGATGTTGCTGGGCTCTTGTTGTGCTGCATGTTTTTTCCATGTGACTGGTTTGAAAATACAGTATTCATGTTCGCAGAGAATAAAAGCTTTTTGAAAACACATACCAGGCTGCTACTGAAATGTAGTTATTAACCACTGTAGGTATGGATGTTGAGAGAGATGAAGCTAGGACATTACTTACCCTGCAATCTGATCAAATTGTTTGTATGGCAGCCAGGTCAGCAGAGGAAATCACCCGTCACTGCTGTGCGCACAGAGAGCTACAAAGTGAAAAGACCCAACAGCAAGGTGCCCATTCATAGGTAGAGGCTTTAGTGGTGGTGTTGAGCCCTCGCCACGGTAAGCTACAGTGGGAAATTAAACCTAATCTGCTGTAATTACACTGGGTAAACTACCGCATGGATTTCAGTTCTGTTTATGTTGACTTGAAACAAGTCTTGGTCAGACGTATGGTGCAGCTGGAGGTGTGGATGGGAGCAATAGCTGTGGTTTGGCTGTGACTTGAATGGTTACGTGTGACTTTCTACAGGTGAAAATTTTAACCTTCTTGTAGGGAGTGGAAAAAGCCACTCCTGTCTTTTGGGAAGGAGCAAATGTGCACTGACAAAGGACCTCCCCCGTACTGCTCTGGCCACGGGGCAAGCCAAGAGGGACAAGTTTGGTAGCGTCCTTTGTAGGACACTAAGAGCCAAGGTGTGGCCAGGTGAGGAAGAACAGTGCTGGGATGAGCAGCATGGTCAAGAAGGTAGCTAGGAAAACATCAAGACGTGGAAAATTTACTCTGTGCAAGCTGGTGAGAGATACGATCTAAACCACTGACCACGAAAGCACCCTGGAAGCACAGGATGGCTGCTGATTTGTAAAGCCGTGTCCGCATGCAGCAGGGGCATGTGAGTGTACACTTTGACCACGCTACTGAGGGCCCAGGAGTTTGCTCCTGATGCTCAGTCACAAAAAAACATTGCCTCCTGTCTTGGGCTTGTGTTCACCCAGCGTGGTTGTGAGGCATGCTCAGGACCCTGAGCAGGTTCAGGCATGCCTTGCATGTACGCCATAGAGGTGCACTGATTTTCCCTCCAGTAGCCCACAGCTGCATCTTGTAGCTCCTGAGTGAGTACAGTTATAGGTCACCCAGGAATGTGGGTTTATGTCATTTTTATGCCTTCTAAAATTTATTGTAGAAAGTATATTTGCCTTTTTCCTCACCTTCTAGGTATTTGGGCCTTATGAAAACTGATCGAGCTTTTTCTTGAATTACAGGTCAGTGTGAAGCCACCCCTGGCTGTGCTGTTACTTAGAAGCTGGTATGAATTTCAGGTTGTAGCTGGATGTCTTCCATGCTCCCTGTATTTCAAATCAGGAAGAATATTTTCAGATGGAGATAAAAAGCTGCAAGTCCTGTGCAAGTAATAGTATTTTCCATGTAAAAGTGAAAAAATAGTGAAATAATAAGCTGTTAGTATTTTAAAATGTGACTCTTTTAGACGGTGTATATGGGAGCTCAAAGGAGGGATGAATTCCACCCCCCATCGCAGAGGAAGGTTGGAGGGAAGCAGCTTGCCTACATCCCTGACACTGCAGAAGCAAGCAGGTAGGCAGCTTCGCGGCTCAGTGGGAGTAGCTGTCTCTCTCTGCTTAAGGAAGATTTTGATGTTAAAGTGTCCAGCATAAGTACACAGTGTAAGATGGTGAAGCAAGAGCATAATGTTAGCAAATCTGAGGCACTGCTACGTGGCTGTGATGTATCTTCCACACTGAAATGGGTGCAACCATTTAATAAAGCTGGATCATAACTGCAACCAAGAGACGCAGAGTGTAGAAGAGAAACTTGCAGTGATTCTTTTGCACAGAAAGTTTTTGTGCCTTGTCCTTCACCTTTAACACCCTTCAGCTCCCTGCATTTCTTCGTCTCTTATACAGTGGGTATTAGGAGGCACTGCTCATCTGAGACTAAGTCTCATTTCTTGATATCAAAACTTTTCCTCATCCTTTACCCTGAGCACCTGAAATGTTTTGCTATTTCTACCTCTGGCATTTGGATTTCTCCTTGCTTTATCTTTGCAATGAGCATTCCTATGGTAGAGTCCTGCAACCCTTTTTAAACCCTTTTTTAATATAAACTGCTGCTGTTAAAGGTCCATTTTTCCTATTGTAAGAAATTTTTCATATTGGAATTAGTAACTGAGTTTTAAATACGAGTTGATACGTTATAAAATCTCAGTGGCAGTTTGCAATAGATTGAGTTTTAAAATGAGCAAAAATGTAATTGAGGGATAAAAACTGGCGATGTTCACAGCCTAGGAATTATGTTTCAGACTTCGGAAGGAAAACGGTTTGGCTTATTTTTTTTCCACTTTCAGGAGCACTGTTATTTGCTGACTTAATGGTTTCAGATGCTGTTAAATGAAAAAATTATTTCTGGAGTAAGTGTATTTTGCAGGTGCTTTGTCCTGGGGTGTCTCTAAGAATTTTACATTGTGACTCTTTGTGAAGGCAACGGGTCACAAACCTTCATAAAGTGGCTTCCGCCCAGCCAGGAGTGAGCAGATGTGATGGCTGGTGTGCGTATGTACCTCTGCTCCCACAGGTGCCACCAGCCCAACCTCTTGCCTCACTGAGTGGCTGCAGCAGATGACAGCATGTGGTGGTTCCTTGGGGAAAAGGCTTGTTGTATTGCTTGCAAAGAAGAAGAAAAAGGATTCAGTTCTGCTAGCCTCAAGGACTACTTGGCCAGTGCACATGTGCAGCCCAGTCCTAACTGAAGTATTGACTGGACTTAATTACCACAACTGGAATTTGACTGAGCACCCAAACCAGTGGTTAGCTGGGAGAGGTCTGCTTTCAGCAAGAACCCATGGGCCTGTCAGGTGATGAGTAAGAGAGAATGAGAGATTTTTTTGATTTATATATGTGCATATGTGTTATATTTACATATCTAAATTCAGATCAGCTACTAAGTAACAGCACAGCCAGGAGTGGCTTCACACTGACCTGTAATTCAAGAAAATACCTAAATTTAGGTTCCAATACCTAAAGGTGACCTACAAGATATTTGGAGAGCAGCTTTTCACAAGAATGTGCTGTGACAAGAGGAGAATGGCTTTAAGCTGACAGAGGGGAAATTTAGATTAGATATGAGGAAAAAAGTGTTCCCTTTGAGAGTGGTGAGGTGCTGGCACTGGGTGTGCAGGCAAGATGTGGCTGCCTCATCCCTGACAGTGCTTCAGGCCAAGTTGGACGAGGCTTGGAGCAACCTGGTCGAGTGGAATGTGTCCCTGCCCGTGAAAGGGGGTTGGAACTGGATGAGCTTTAAGATCCCTTCCAAGCTAAACCATCCTTGCCCATGGCAGGGGGGTTGGAACTAGATGATCTTAACGTCCTTTCCAACCCTAACTATTCTATGATTCTATGATTCTACGATATAACTATATTATTCTTATTGTCTAAGTTGCTGTGCGAACATGCATGTGATATGTGACTTTTCCCTGGAGCATTTCTATTTAAGACAGCATGCAACAAGGAAATGAAATGAACATTTGGGGACAGTAATGGAGACCAGGTTGACTGTAATAAGCACACAAGTGGGCACTGGCCATTGTTCCCAAGAGTGATTACAATCCCTTGGGAGCATTTTAGCTACTGTTTTTAGAAAACATGCAGATATAAATTTTTGCACTGGAGTTGGCCAGAAACAGATGGTGATAAACTTTACCCTCTGCTGCTTTCCTTCCACTATTGACATCCTTCCTTGCCATGCAGTATGTGCCCAGGGTATTGATCAGAAAAGTATCTCTTCCTCTGGCTTTTGCTCTTATCTATGGGAAGGTGATTTTATGGCTTCACAGAAGAAAGCACTGTCATTTCATTACACCAGTATGGAGAAAAATACAGAGACAATGATTGCAGACATTGGTTGTACATTATAATTTACAGAACAGTCTTTCTTTTCTGAAAACTTTGAGTAAAAAATAAAACTGTTTAAATTCAGCAACGACTAAATTGGCATATATCAGCACTTCATCCCATGTAAACAGTTTCTGAAGTCATCTATAGATTGCTGTGTCGGTAACGTCTTGGGGCTGGACCAAGGCCTTAGAACTGTTTTGGTTTTGGGTTTTTTTCAACTTGTTAAACATGAAAAGGAGGCAGGAGAAATGCTAGTCAAAGATGAAGGTTTTACAAGTATTTCTCATTCACTTGATGTAAAGTAAATTCTTTATGAGAGTAGCTGGAATGTCTTTGCACATGCTCCAGGTTGTACCTAGTTGCACCCAGCTTTGAGACGAGAACAGCACCTTTCCAAATAACACACACTTAACTTGCTGCCAACTTTATGTTTAGTCAGAGACAAATGTCATTTCCATTTTACAGCTGTCCAGACACACTTTTAAAATCCTAAGCCTTATACACCAGATGTTACTGAGTCCGGTGTGGTCTACCTTGGACCCCTTCCAAACCTGCCTGCATATAATTTTCAAGTCCCAACAACCCTGCAGTGCTAGAAGATAAAAAACTGACCATAACTATGCCATTTCATATTACTCAGAGCCTATTTTTAATTATCTGAAACACTACCAGATAAATAGTTCAATCAGAAGAATTCCACCTTAATGTTAACTACTACCACATTAATTTCTTTTCTAATTTGAGGCAGGTTTTGGGTTACTGGCTCTGAAGTCTGCAAAGTTCCAATCAATGATTAATATGACTATCTAGAGAGGGTTTTTTCTTGAATTGTGAATAATGGAGTGTGTTTATGTGGCCTTACTGGGCAAGGCACTGCATGGATATGTATGATTCAGTTTTACGTACAGATGGGTGGGTTATGTGTGTATGACTTGGACATGACATTTTAAAATTTCATTTTAAATAGGGTCACCTCCAGGAAATAATGTGATTTACAGAGCTGCTAAGCAACCAGTAGTGCTGATGGTACTCTCTGAAGAAAGTACACGTTTTCAGTCAGCAACAATACACATTCACTTATGATCAAGTGAATGTTTAGGTGTTTACCTGAAATCCAGAGATGGTTTTAAATCAGTGCATTTCGTGCCTGTAAAGTCTTTTTCAGAGACCCAGTTCTGACTGTACACTGGCTCTGAAGAAGTGTCTAAGTTTCTAGCCTTCCTTGAATAGCTCTGTGGGCCTGACCCTTACCCTGAGAGCACAAGGATTAGAAATACTCCAAAGTGGCATGAAGAGTCCTACTTTCTCTAGACAGTATAAAAAATGTGCCAGTTATTATCTCATATTGAAACTGTATCGTAATATTAAAAATATTAGAAAAGCAATTTAATAATTTTGTTATTTTGTAGTCATTTCTGGTTTTCTAATTATTTCCCTGTATTGATATATGAGTTTTCTGCTCTTATTGGCTGTAAGCAGTTTGTCTCATTTGTCTCTGAAGACTTTTTTTTTCTGATTTGCATTATAAAACTGTTGCTTCAGTTTTGGAGCAGAAAAAGCATCCGGAGAAACAGCAAACTGAGCAATACATTATTGAGCATTTGTAAGAAGTGATGACTGATGTTCAAAATGTGTAATTTTAAATTTTCATTAAAAAATGGAGGGAAGCAGAAGCCACTTGGCTATGGATTCATTTTATCAGCACACAGAAGCCAGTTTAAGACCCATGTGACAAATTAGAACAAGCAAGCGAGTTTGGTTTTTGGGTATTAAGTATTAACCACGTTCTTTTTATGACTGAGCTATGGGTTGGCTGTTATCCCCATGGATGATGCATTACATTTCAAATATTGGTACTGCATGGTAAATCTGAATCAGATAAAATTGTTTAATGTAGGAAATAGGTTATTTCTTGCTCCCTCTGTGAACAGACATTTTTATGTTTTTTTTTTTTAAATTGAAATACATTGAAATAGGAAATGTTTCCAGCTAATATGTTCTCTTTTACAGATTTCTCTTAACTTAGCTTACTTAGATCCCTTGCTTCACGCATTTCTCCTTTATGATTTAGATCATCTAGCTTCAGCTTGTTTTCAACTTTCAATTTTGTGATCTCTTTCATGAGTCAGAACTACTGAGCATTGCAGATTTTTTGCCCCTTTTTTTGCCTTGCATTCTAAGAATACTTTCATTCGCCAAACTGAATCCACATTTGTGGCTATGGCTCCCTGCTCTGCTTTCTCAGAGCTCCATTTGAGCTCCTGCTAGGATTGAAAGCTCTGGGGGAAATAAATCTAGGATGTCAGTGACTTAAAGCTCAGTGCTGTAAGTTTAAGATGTTTGCCTAATATCACATCACCGAAATGGAACAGATAAAGATGAAGTGTAAAGTATATGTAACGTGGCTTGCAGTTAAGTGCAGTAATTGGAGAATGCAGGCAGCAGATCTGGGAAGGTGATAAGGTAAGCAAAAGCTTCTTGGGAAAGGTAAACTGTCTGAAGAGCTGACAGTGATATGCACTGACTGGAAGGAACCCAAAATTGTTTTAGCCTTTAAGCATCCAACAGACATTGGAGTAATTGAGTAATCATACACTCTGGGTCCAGTATTCCTGTCACTGATACCCCATGCATCTCAGTTATTGGTGTACTTTAAATCTGATAGCCACATAATGGACCAAATTCTCTTCTCTACTTTTCATAAGTCGTCCTATTGGATTCAATATGAAGAATGTTTGCTTAAGTGTGCTGAGCAGGATTTGCGTCGTGAGGTTAATTTCCTTTCTCTAAAGTGGTATCCTCTGCTGCATGTACTGTACTGTGCCACAGAAGACAAAAAGCTTATTCTAAAGGAAAATAACCCAAGGCACCATAGATTAGCTTAAATTCTCAAATAGGTGTAAACTTTTCAGGTTTTTACAGTGTTTAGACAGTTTTCCTTAATGTTCATGCCAAAAATTGTCCCCAAGTCTCTCTTACTTTTGGTGCCAGTGTTTTGAAAGCGTGTCAGATTCTGCATCATGAAAGATGACGCCTGCCCCTACATATTTCTCAGAAGGAGAGCTTCTACCTTTCAAGGGTCATTTGGGCCAGAAATTTTCATTATAAAATATTTGAGTACAAGCCACATACATTGTCTGTTTATTCAATCTTAATATTCAACAAAACATTTCAAGATTGCTAAGCAGCCAGAGCAGAATAAGCTCACTGGAACACGGGAACATCTTTCTGTTCTGGTTTTGTATGTAGCACCTCATACACTGAGGCTCAGGGTGCATAGGCTGTACTGCAGTGCAGACAATAAATACTAGTAATAGGAGACTTTAAAGGTGTGACTTTTGCAATGAACTTATAGCTTAGGGAAACAACATGACCCTAATTTTCCTGGTAAGACAAAGGCGATGAGCTTGCTCATGTCTCCCCAGTACTTGGATGATTGGCAAGTATGTAGGAAGTGCTATGTAACAGGTAAAACAGATTTAATGAGCCCCACAGCCTGCAGTGGGTGGGCAGGCAGGCTCACAGCTTAGTGCAACTAGTAGTAAGTATGCAGTGGGGGAGATTTTCAGTAATGTTGTTTCTTGAGATTATGTGAGTTAGTTAAACTCGAGATTTATTCAAGAGGTTTCTTTTGTAAACTCACCCCACTACACATTTCTTTCCATTCCCACTACTTCCACCACCCACAGGGACACTTTCAGATCGACACTAGTAAAGTAGCACTAGTTTGGTAAACTAAATTAGTCTTATGACTTCTAGTAAACTAAACAAGACAACGGCACTGCTATGCAGATGGTGAATGACGTAACTGGTAACACAATTTCTAGCATAGTTTGGGCTGCAGAAATTCATGTTTCTTCATGGAAAGATGCCCATAGAAAGGGCATCCCCAACAGTCTGCAGAAAAGAACAGCGAAGGAACTGTTCCAAGAGTTAGCACGGACAAGAGCACCCTCTTGGAGGACAGAGGGGAAGGGCACCGCTGCATGGACATGAGCTGTGCTCTGCAAAGCCAGAGAATAGTCTGGCACATTTTATGTAATAGCAACAAGTAAGTGTGCATCTAGTGAAGTGGGACAAAAAGATTGTTACCTGGTTGTATCCCAGTTGCATTCAGTAAGACACCTTGTCCCTTTTATACTAGGGAGCAGCATACAGGTTCCTTTATGCCAGGAATAAGCCAACAGGCTAAGAAAACTGGGTCTGTTGAGCCTGGAGAAGAGAAGGCTGCATGAAGACCTCATAGCAGCCTTCCAATATATGAAGGGGGCTTGTAAGGATGCTGGGGAGGGACTCTTCATTAGGGACTTCAGTGATGGGACAAGGAGTAATGGGTTCAAACTTAAACAGAGGAAGATTAGATTGGATATAAGGAAGAAGTTCTTTACTGCAAGGATGGTGAGGCACTGGAATGAGCTGTCCAGGGAAGTTGTGAATGCTCCATCACTGGCAGTGTTTAAGGCCAGGTTGGGCAGAGCCTTGGGTGTCATGGTGTAGTGTGAGGTGTCCCTATCCATGGCGGGAGGGTTGGAATTTGATGATCTTAAAGTCCTTTCCAACCCTAGCTATTCTATGATTCTCTACCAGCCTCCCAGCTCTGTCATTACTCCTGCAGATAGCAGCAGCATGTGTCTGTCACTCCACCTAACTGACAAAACGCTTTCCCACATCTTTCAACATTTTCACACCTGGAAAGAGGAGTGAGGTTACAGAGTGGAAAAAGAGTTGAAGTCTGCCCATCATCTCTAAGGTAGGCCTTCGCTATCTAACTGCACGGCTAACCTCACCCTCTAGCTTTCATCAGCTCACATTGTGATTTCTTTATGCACTTTTTCCAGTTTTGATCAATGACGTTTTGCCCTTTCCTTCCACTGAGCATATTCCTGCTTGGGTCATCTTTATGCGTTGTTCCTGTGATACTTCTCTTTGCAATCCTTCCCTGGCTCCCTCTTTATCAATTTGAAAATAAACCCTTTTGTCTCAGTTCTTAAAACTTTTCAAAACTTAATCTGCATCCTGCCCATCTTTCAGTACCAAAGATGGACTCCAGCTTCCATTGCCCACACAGCAGGTTTTTCAGACAGACACTGTCAAGCTCTATCCCTCATTGTCCTGCAGCCCTGACAGGACCTCTGTCCAAGTTCCTATTCCTTACAGCTACCTACAGGTCTTCATTTTACCTGCTGCCTATGGAAAACTGACAAATACGAAATCTCACTGACTATTGATAGCTCATATTCATCTACCAGTCTTGCTAATCTATATCGAGACATTGCCTTTAGTTTCAAATTTGATTGAAAAGCTGAGGTTTGCAAATATGTTTAAGCTTGTCAGACCTATGAAATTTAATAGGACATATGGAGCTCAATGTTTTTTGTGAAGTGGGTTGAATTTCTGAAGGAATCATATTTTTTTAAATGTGACAGATCTAGGTCACAGTCTCAGGTGTTACTGCAGTGCAGAGTATTTTTTTCAGAGCAATAACACTTGGAAAAATGCCTATTCCTATTTTTCCTGCAGGAAATATACCCTTATCTTCTGCTGCCTCACAGTGTTTGCCTGTTTTCATATGCACTGCCACACTTTTATTGGTCTGAAACGGTAGCTCCCGACTACCATTTCTGATTTCAAAGTAGGTGCTGATTCCAGCAACTTCCCGAGATGTTTTTTTTTTTTTAAGTTAAAAATCAAATCAGAATCGGGTTCAAGAATAGCACTGAGAAGAAATGGCACAAATTTGCCCCTTTTTAATTCCGAACACTCTTAGACAAGAAAAAAAAAACAAAAAACAAACCAACAACCAAAACAAAAAAAAACAGTCCCTCCTTAAAACTTTCTCTCAGAAAAATTTACCTAAGCTCTTGGCCCAGGTGATTTTTGTTCCAAACAGCGTTCTTGCTGCCTGCTTCCTTCTCTTACAGCCACACAATGAACTCCTTCAATGCAAATAATGAACCACAAATCATACAATATGTATGATTTTATTCTAAAAATGGATCCAGCTGCCTTAGAGATTTGTAAACGTTGGAATAATATATGAGATCGTCTTTCCCAGTGCCCTATAAAGGTTAGACTTTTCCATTGAGAGATGTCAGCTAAGGTGATTATGCTGTAAGCAGACTAAGCCTTGGGATTTCACAGCAGATCTCAAATGTATTTAGTGAGACTAATTAGCTCATTTTAAACAGGAATTTGCCGTTTTCTTAAAAGAAAAGCACATTTATATTCTTTATAGTATTTCTATAGGACCAGTTCAAGGTAATTAAATGGAAAAACAATGCAATAAATTCTTGGAAGCAATCCCCTAAAAATATTGGTTTATCATTTGGCATTCTCCTCTCATTTCCACCGGATACCAGTGGGATTTGTATATCCGCTTCCTTTATGTTTCTAATTAAGAAACCACGTCAGATTTGTAGAAAACCTACACAATCTGTCACTTTGACTGCTGAGGAATGGGCATGCTTCCCTGACCCCTATCCCCATCAATCTGAATAGATCCAATTTCATTGATTTATATCTAATAGAATTTCATTGGTGGCTACTGCATAAATCTGCAGTGACTTTCACATTTTGTTTCACCTAAATGATGATTGGGCGGAATGTGTCTGGTTTAAAAGTGACCTTGCTCCAATTTTTGAACTTTGGTTTATAATAGGGGAAAAAAAGGGTTAGTCATTTCCATTCCCAGAGAGTCATAAAAGTCATCACTGAGTTTTGCAGCATATTTGATCCATTTAAACTTTTTTCCCCCTGAAGTCTGATATTTTACTGCACTTAAAATGCAATTTATTCAGAAAGTGGCTTTAATAAATGTTAGATGATGATTTAGGATAGGATAATTTCTGATTTTCAAAACAATGTGTCTTCGTAAAAACTGCCTTGTGCCAGCACCACACAACTAACAAAGCCAAGTTGAAGTGCCTTAAAATTTTGAAAGTATTTTGTTTGCTTCCTTGTAAATGTTGAGATGAGCATTTTCTCTTCATTCATTCACAAGAGGCTCAGGGGCCAGGAGGGTTGCAGGGCTCTAACACTCTCTCTCACTAACAGTCCCAGACATATTGCACTCCCATCCCCATGACACACTCACATCCCTGTCTGGCACCTATAAATGTAACTAAACAGTATGGGCAATGGCATGACGGTGTTTGAGCCTGGTTCCTGGCCCAGATTAATTTCCCCCCATATAGCTGTACTGAGTGTTGCTGCATTGGGTCCCACCAGAGACAGGGCATAGAACCGAGGAGGAAGCAGCAGGGGTGACGTACCTTCTCTCTGTTGCTCTTTGGCTAGCCCTGTGTTTTATGACATGTGTTTTGAAATGATCCTTCACACCCCTTACTCACATTACACTCACTGCCTTAGGTGGAGCAGGCAGCCACCCACTATTTGCCTCAGCACAGGGAGTACGTTTATCATCCACAGACTGAATTAGAATTCCTCTCCCAGTTTCAGGACCAAAACGCATGCTGGTTTATTCCAGCTCACCCTCCAACTGCAGAAAGCATTGTGGTGTCAGCTTGCTGGGTTGCTGCTCAGAAGACCCTCTGAACCCCAAGACCACTCAAATGATCGCATTTGACTACAGCTCAGCTTACCATAATAATAATTGAACTTCCTCTGCATGAATTTGAATCCCAAAGTCAAAGCCAGCCTTCGATAAGGCATTTTTAATGAAGGCTGCCAAAACACCTTTTTTTTGCTTCTAGAAGAGAATATTTAGGTCAATATTTGGTACTTCGAAGGATCACATTCTTTCTTGGTGGCTTATTCAAATAATACAATATTTTGGGGTTTTTCTGCATTCTCATAGAATCATAGAATATTTAGGGTTGGAAAGGACCTTAAGATCATGTAGTTCCAACCCCCCTGCCGTGGGCAGGGGCACCTCACACTAAACCATGCCACCCAAGGTTCTGTCCAACCTGGCCTTGAACACTGC
>JASSUY010041095.1:0-31796 GCA_032466535.1 Forpus xanthops
AGCAGTTGATATCATCTACCTGGACTTGTGCAAAGCGTTTGACACTGTCTCATATGACATCCTTGTCTCTAAGTTGGAGAGACATCAATTTGATAGGTGGACCACTCAGTAGATAAAGAACTGGCTGGATAGCCACACGCAAAGTGTTGTGCTCAATGGTTCAGTGTCCAGCTGGAGACCAGTAATGAGTGGTGTTCCTCAGGGATAGGTGCTGGGTTCGCCCTTGTTCAACATTCTTGTTGGTGACATAGACAAGCGGGATTGAATGTGCCCTCAGCAAGCTTGCCGATGACACCAATTGTGTGGTTCGGTTGATACATTGAAGGGAACGAATGCCATCCAGAGGGACCTTGACATGCTTGTGAGGTGGGCTGATGCCAACCTGATGCAGTTTAACCATGACAAGTGCAAGGTCCTACCTGGGTGGGAGCAGTCTCAGGCACAGTTACAGGTTGGGCAGAGAAGTGATTCAGAGCACTCCTGAGGAGAAGGACTTGAGGGTGTTGGTCCATGAAAAAATGAACATGAGCTGGCAGCGTACGCTTGTAGCCCAAATCCCTGAGGGATACCACTTGTTACTCGTAATCTACCATGGATGACCTTTCAGGAGTGTGCTGATGTCCTAAATAATACCATGGGACACCAATCTTGCACACAGTAAGGCACGTTGGAATAGGTGAGATGTCAGAGGTTAGTGCAGTCTGAGCGCGCTCTCCAGTCAGTCTGCAAGCACCACCAACTCCTTGGAGTGTTACATTTTCAATGGCAGAGGGCTGGATCAAGAAATGCAGAAATGTAACTGAGCTCACCAGACAAGATAGCTGTGCTGATTTGTGGAAGATGAGGACGGCTGACTCCTGCTGAGCTCGCAAACATGGCTTTTCTAGATCTGGAAGGGTACAATGAACTATGAAATACTCAGTAGTCATTTTTTGATGCTGACAGTGGAGACTGGAGTAGAGTAAAATTCCAAGTTAATTGGATTAGCCTCTTAAAATTCACTAATAAAGAAAGCACAGTGCTCAGCGTCTTACTGGATTATATTTTAGGGACAACTGGCATACAGAAAGTAAATTCCCATTTTTATCGTTAAACAGGCAGTGAGGACTCTCACGTTTTCTCTTTGGGGAACTTTTTCAATGCCAGTTTTGTAAACTTCATTCAGAGCCAAAGAACTGTTTAAAAATCTGGTAATGGTAAAGAAAGAGTTTTCAAAGAGAAATTCCCTGCCAGTACAGTGACATTGTTGCGCTACATTTTCTTTTGAAATGTCAGCAAGAAACAATTAAGGAGCGGTACTTGTAATGTATAATTGATGGTTTGCAGGTATCTAGAAACTTAGAACAATTAAGCCCAGGGTGCAACATTACTTATTCATCACCATCTGGAACTTACAACTTTATAAGCCCTGCTATAGTTTATGTTTGTCTGGCAGAAATGGCAAGTTCAGCTTTTAAGTGCTGCATTATGTTGCAGAAGTTAAATATTTAATAGTGACCCTACATAATGCAGCTGTGTGGGATAAGATGAACATGTGTGGTCAGAGCATAGCAGTGTCTAGATATTGCAACATATAAGGAGTGCAATGCCCTTCTGAGAGCAAGAGGACAGAGAATACTTCCAAATAAATCTTCAGCATTTCTATTGCATCAATAGAAAGCTGTGTCATTGATCCTCAGGTCACAGCATGCATTATCTAGTAACAGCTGTGATTCAAGTTTAGATATGATTCAGGCTGGTGAAAGAACTGCTTGTATAAAAATCTGAGAATCTCCTACTTTCTTCTTCGATGTTAAAATAGAGGTAGACTAAAGATGGATAGGGAATTTTTGAGAAAATATTTTCTTTAAAAAAAAAAGTCATTTCATCAAGTATCAAATCCATTCTAGTTACTGGTTTGATAAATTTTCCACTAGAAAAACAAAAAAAGGAGCCCAAACCCAACAAACCAAACCCCAACCGAAACCAAATACAAAATAAAATAATACCAAGCCACAAATCCTGAACAGTTAATTTTATAAATGTTGAATGTTTTCTAAAGGGTAAAGTTCACACTGGCAACAGAACTAATTTTAGCTTTTTGTGTTGCCCCCACTTAAAATCAAAGAAGATGTGGGTGAAATGATTTGTCTGGATCTATTCCAACATTCTCAAGATCCTGAGTTCATGGGCTGACTCAGGGATAGAAACTTTTTTAGAGCATTAACATTCTTACAGTTCTGGTGGACAAGTTTCTGCTCTGCTCTGCTCTGGCAACCCACCCTCATTCAGCTAAGGTGACTGACAGTGAATTGATTGGCTCCGTCTCCAACCTGTGCATGGAGAGGAATCCTGCATTTAAGAGCTACCCTTTAAAGGAACTCTGAAAGATTCATTGATACTTTCTGCACTGCCTGGTTTACATCCTCTCAATGCCCAGTGAAGCAAAATATCTGTAGTGGGAAGATAAATGTCCAGTTTTAACCCTTCACATTAAACAGGTCCATATAGATGATACCCTATTAGGAAATATGAAGTTCTTTGTCATGCAGGTACTTCCAACAAACTTCCTTGGCAGGAAAAGGACCCACTGATGCAAAATAGCTGAGTCTGAATGTCTTACTGCAAGTGGGTAACTAGCTATTATGGTCAACTTTTTGGGCACTCATACACGAAGGCTGAGGCATAGAAGTGCCATACAAACTCTTTCCTTGCTTTCCTGGAGACATAGTTGCAATGAATGTTACAGTGCAGTAGATTATACTGGCTTGCAGAGTGATTCACAAAAGTGTTATGTTGTTCTGATCCTTACAAGCCAACAAGTATGGCTCTGGCCATCATGGATTGGTATTGTTTTGTCTAGAGTATCAAAATGTTCACATTCCTATATTAATTTGTTATATCTGTTTGACTTAATGACCATTTTGCATGTATTTCTATTCATCCAGTTCATGATTCACTTAATTTGTTTTAAATATTCTCATCTAAATCTACATGTAATGCAAACAAACTGGAACTTCTTCTGCAACTAAGCTAATGAACTAATACTTTCATTCATTCAGATAGTTTTGATTCTTGAGGCAGTCTACACAGGAATACAGTATGATTTTGCCAGCACGAGTTTCAGAATATTGCCTAGTTTTTTTACAGCTCCTGTTCTTGGAAGCCAGTGATGACAAAAAATGCTTTAGTTTTCATGCTTACACATAAAACCAAAAAAATCTGACCTATAAATACTCAAAACCTGAAAGTGAATGAAAAAAATTTTTCTACTTTGTTTATTATTGCTGTAACCTAATAATTTATTGGAGAGCCCAACTCATGATGTGCAGCTGTTTGAGTAAATCAGTGTTTGACATTTTATCAAACTATTTCAAAGCTAACTGAAGCCCTAAGCCAATAAGAAATTTGCCTTTGCTTTCTCATGTACTGTTGTAGAAGAGATTAAAAGTATGCATGATTAGTATAACAGCATGGAGTGTTATTCTCTCCAAATTGCCTTAAGCATCACTTATTGGCATCACTAAAACATTTAACAACACTTTTAAAAACAATTTGCAGGCAAGGAGAATCAGTTTTATTTCAAGTATAATTTTCACCAGGTCATGTTCAGTGCAGGAGTTATTTACCTTGGTACCTTATGTTTTCAAACATATTGTGTACAATGACTGAAGCATAGAGACATGTATCATGTGAAGCTGGAGACGACAGTGTTTATCATTGCAGGCTCAAGGGTCGATTAAGGTCTCACCAGTGCTGGCATTAGGTAACAGCTGACAAGGTCTCTATTATTTTTTATAATAACTTTTTCTTCTTGTGTCTTTTTTGTGTTTTTTCTTTTTTTTTTTCTTTTTTTCTTTTTTTTCCTCTTTTTTTTTCCCCTCTTTTTTTTTTCTCTTTTTTTTTCTCCCTTTTTTTTCCTTTTTTTTTTTTACTATTATTTCTGGTTTTTTGTTTTTTTTTTTTTTTTTTAAAGTCTGTGGCCATAGTGCTTGTGCAGGAGAGTTAGGTGCCATGAATCAGGTGTAGTGCTGTAGTGATGTCCAGGCTGAGTTTGCCGAGAGTCTGAAAGTCTGATATGGACAAACATCAGCACTATCCCAGAAAAAAACACCTCTGTGGAGGATGAAAAGCAACACAGACCACTTTACTGCTCACTTCCATTTTCAGAGGAGTCAGAAGAATCTACTTTAGAGGAAACCATCGTTTAGACAGGAGAAAATATAGCTTTCCTTCCGTCATTCCAGTTTGGAAAAGGTGGGTTCATGAAGCACAGTAGAGCCAGTACTATGTCACAGCTGTGCTGCATAGTGCATTGCGGATGTACCTGAAGCTAATGAGATCACTGCCCTACAAAGGAAGATCATTTGCCAAAGCTACAAAAATTGAAAAGCAATGATAAACAGCTAAATTACCATAAGGGATTAATCCTGCTCCTGCCCTTACTCAGGATTCCTATGGGATCAGGTGCATCTGCATGGAAGACGCGTATTCTGATTACTTTCCACCACTCTTGACAACCTACTGCAGTAATTTCTGAGAGCTACATAGCACATTGCTAAACAGCCTAGACATGGCATAGATGACCAAGCAGCTCTGTATTCCTCTTTTCCCATGTGGCTGCATGCCAACTGGGATGGATTAAACCAATTGACACTTCAAATTCAACATTGGAAGTTGACTGTAAAGGAAAGAATATGTGAGGCAATTTCAGTTGCCTAGGATGGTGGCAATAGAACTGGATTTAGGCTTTGGTTCAAAAAAACCAAAATTATTGTAACCAACAGCTTTTAATATAGCCTTAGAGTACGCAGGATGGACATTCTCCATAGACCGTTGAGGAAAAAAAGCCTAATCTGCAAATATCTTCCAAGCTTGAGTTATTTATGTAGAAAAGCTTGAATTCAAACTAAAAGGGTTTTGTCCATGGTGATTATTTGTCTATGTCACAGACATATTCAGGAAAAATTTCCAGCCTATTCATAAAATGAATTTCTACAGGAAGAATAAAAACCAGATGAGGTGCTGAAAACTACACAGCTGCACTCTTTCTGAAGGACAGTGACAACTTCCAATCAAGATAATGAAAAAGCTCCTCCTTTTGCAAGAGGCAGTATCCAGAGTCAGGTTTGAGATCTTTCCTACTCACCCATTCTGTCTTCCAGTGACTGTAACATCTGTCAGTCACCCCATTGCTGTATTGACTTTTCCCTGAGTATGTACCACAGTAAATATAGAGAAAATACAGTGCTGATTGACAACAGGCAAGCAGAAGTGCTCCAAAGAAATTTAGCAGGAACATTTGATTTCTTTTGTTAGCAAATAAGGACATTTACCATCAAGAGCTGCTGTCAAGGTCATCAGCTGCCCATCTCCTCCAGTGAGTGTCCCCTGGCTATTTTTGATTGGATTCCCTTTCATCAGGATCTAGAGATCTGTACTGTCCTCTAAAGTTTAGCTATTGACTCACTTTTCCTTGTGCAGCACTTGTTAGATGACTTTTATTTTTTTTTTCTCACCAGCCTAGATTTACTTGTGAAGGTCACAGAGAACTGGCTGCGATGAGAGCCCCAAAGCCTTCATATTGCTTCTGAATTGTTCTTGTTAATTCAGTGCTGATTGAAGATTGATACTAACCCTGGAGATCAAAGTCTCCTATTCCCCATGACAGCTCAAGCTTCTCCTCATGGCACTTTTGGCTTGACCTAGAGGTAGTGCAGGTTTCAAACCCATTAAGTCCTTCACCCTTTTCAGATGGATCTTGTTGCTGTAAGTTTTGGTAATGGTTTTGTTCTATGAATGTCTGTTCTGCTGAAATTAAACTGTCATCTAACTCCTTCTGGTCACTTGGCTGAACTAAGAGTGCTCTGGAAGCCAGTTCTATTATTTTTCATATTCACTAATAGCTGAACTTTTTAGTAGCTGTCTTTTGAGTCTTCAGACACAGTCACTATCAAAGTTACCACCTACTAGAAAAGTGTCATTGCCTTTCAGTTCATCTGCATGCAAGTAATATCACTTTTTTAAAGCTACTCAGGGCCTGGAATACTTCAAAATCTTTATATGGGGATTTAGAAGAATAGGACATATGAAGTAGAAAGATCAGGCCATCTCAGATAAATCAGTTTCTCACATGTAAGAATCAAGTATTTCACAGTAATAGAACAATGGTCACAGCAAGTCTTCTTGGGTCAGTCTGTAGTTTATTACGGAAACACTATTTCCCCAATGAAGACTGTGAGGAGGTTCCCAACCAAACGAAATTCTGCAAGCATATGCTGAATTATAAGAATGTGCCTGGATCTCTCCCCATTCAGCAGTGTTAGGTGTCTGATTATGTTCAGTTGTCTTGGTAACTTGCTAACAAATATACAGATTTAGAGTGAAGCTGTTTTACTTAATGAAGGTACATGACCTTGGTTTTCTGCAATCCTATCCAACCTGGACTGAGCTTTTTCTGTGATGAGGAGTAAAAGGCTTTCTAGACATTCCCTACATGAATTAACATTGTTCTATTCTATGTTTGATTAGAGTACATGGTTTCATCACTGTTCCTTTCAAGTTCATGGATGGGTTTCCTGACTTCTGTTTCTATAATTTCTTTTCTGGAAATATAGAATAGTTAAGGTTGGAAAGGACCTTAAGATCATCTAGTTCCAACCCCCTGACATGGGCAGGGACATCTCCCACTAAACCATATCACCCAAGGCTCTGTCCAACCTGGCCTTGAACACCACCAGGGACTGAGCATTCACAGGTTCCTTGGGCAATGCATTCTAGTGCCTTACCACCCTTACAGTAAAGATATTATTCCTTATATCTAATATAAACTTCTCCTTTTAAGTTTTTTGTTTTGTGTTGTTTTGTTTCTTAAAGGCAAACTTGAAAGTGTCCTAACATTTGCTTACTGATTAGAGAAGCATGGTTTCTGATTAGGAGGAATATTATGATATTTGAATTCAATGTAACATAAAATATGTCAGAATTGTCCACTAATAACACTTGGTTTCCTGCTGACACTTCTTCTTCCTCTGTTACAGAGCTGTAAGGAGACTACAGGGAAAAGTTCTGTGCAAGGTCTGGAGGCTGACACTGTGTTTTTCAGTCTATTTACACTGGCAGTTTATTAAGAGTGTTGAAAGGTAATTTTTTTTTTTTTTTTATGGCTAACTGGTGCCCAAGCTGCCCGGGATAGCATAGAGGAACCTATTACAGCTATATTTGCATTCTTGTGTACATCTAAGTATTAACGTTAGCAGTCTGACACCTCCTTTCCTACGAATGTAATGCTATTTCACACTTAGTAGATTTTGAGAATTGAAATGAGTATAGCTTAAGCAAATAGTTTACTGTTGCGCTCTCCTCCATGGCATGTAGACACCCAGACATGCTGGTGACAAACCTCCTGATCCTGCCATCAGATGCCCCTCCTTCACTTGATGTTTTTTCTCAGGTAATGGCAATTTGTTTGGTTGGTTGGTTTTTTGCTGTTTTTTTTTTTTTTTTCTCCCCAGACTATAGTCTATTTCCATCTCTAGAAAATACAAGTGGCTCCTATATCGTGATAGGTAGGCAGAGATAGCTCATCATACGGTATGAGACTAAGTTAGCCATACCAAATATTTTTAAATAGTTACAGGGATGGTAATCCCAAACACAAGCCTAGAGAAGCAAAATGTTATTTTATAACTGATTTTCTTAGCTACCTTTATTGAATATAGGTTGTTGTAACAGATGAAGACATTCAGACTGACATTTAATTTATCCTCTGAATTAAAAAAAGGATGATAGAATTTAGTCCCAGTTAAAACATGCCAGCACTCTGTCACCAAGCCTTACTTCTATCAAAGTCATATTAGTATTCAGCTGTTCACAATTAGCTGAGCTACCTCAATAAATAGTTTAATAGCAATAAAAAGAACATGTGGCAAGAAGGGTCTGCCCTTCTTGGAGAAGAACAATTAATTATGTAGAGAAACTAAGCTACAAATAGATTACCTGAACATTATATATCTTTTGATTTCAAGTAATGAACTGTAAAATCTAATCAGTGTGCCTCCAAGGGAACAGTACTCTTGAGCTAGAGCTAGCACCACTTGGTCCATCTACCTGGTAGATTCCTGATTGTAGTGGCATTGTTCTGCTATCTGGCTATGCTTAACCAGAGATGTCATAGCTATACATACATAGCCTAGTGAGCATTGAGGATATATATGAATAAAAACCTTGCAATAAGGGCATGCTGATTGTACTGAACACAGCCAGAATAGAGTGGTGGGTAGAAAATGAAAAAGAAGCTGATGTGAAAGATAAATTGTTTATATTCTTTTTTACAGTCTGTTTCTGGAGTAGGGTTTGATTTCATAACAAAAAATGACTACAACAAAAAAACAACCAACCAACCAACCAACCAACAAACCAAACCTAAATGACATAACATTGTTTAGAAAACTTGGCCTTATTGCTGTGAACTCCTGAGAACCCACAGGATGAAAAGGAAGCAAGAAAGGCGTAAGAGATTTTCATATTTTAGTTGATAGGAAACACTTCCTATTACAAAGATGATAGTCATGTATTCACTAAATAAAATGTCCTTTGATTTCTTAAGGGTATATTCCCAACACAGAGAGTGGTCCATGTTAAACTCTTAAGCACTTAGACTCTGAAAAAAAGATGAAGCACAGATTTATGTGTAAGCTCAAAATCAAAATTTGACCTAGTCACTGAAATGGAGCATATCTAAATTGAAGTAGATGATATTTTCACTGCATTTCATACCTGTTTTTCAAACTACTGTCCTCAGAAAGTTCAATTATTGCTCACAAAATTCTGTCTGTCAGGAGCAAGAAGTCCAGTGGTGGCTGAGAAAACAGAAAAAGAAAGTGTCACATGAGTAATTATTCTTTGGTGCTACAAAGAGTTGTAAGAGAGTTCATGGTGAGAAATGAAATGAGGAAATCCAAGGAAAAGTCATGGTGAAGGAGGAATTGATACTAAAGCTATTCCTCTCTCCACTTGTATTGAATATGCAAGAGGAAGACAGATTGCTCATAGCAGGGTTTTGGTACTAGAATATTACCATATAATATGTCTAAATGAAAACATGTAACTCAGAGCTGTAGTTTTATAATAATGTTTTTCTTTGTTTGCTTTTAGTTCACCCCCCAAGAACACTGTATTTTTCATACCACCAATTCAGAAGACATGGTCAGGTTTCCAGAAAAACTCTTCTCTCTTTGCAGGCGTCCTTAAAAAACTGAAAATAATGTAATTTGTGGCAGTACGAATACACCAAGGGTAGAGCACATATTAATTAAGGCAGGTTCACAAAGCAGGAGTTTTTGCTGAAGCTGGCCATTTTTGTATGCTTTTTATCCATTATAACTGTCTGGTTTCCCAGGAGACATTTTATCAGGCAAACATTGTTCTGGCATCCCAGAACATGACAGACTGTCATTAGATAAAGGAGAAGGTTAATAAAATAGAAAACCAGGTTACAAGAAGTGTTTTAGCCAGAGGCATCCCATGGGTTGTGGTGGAACAATCAGCAGACTAGTCAAATGCAGCAAATTACAGGCAGCAGAAGAGTGTCAAATATCTGATTCTTACTCTGTAATATGAACATGCCAGCAGAATCTCAAATAATTCTTTTTGTTGACAAGTTTGGACTGAATTTCCTTTGGTCTACAGATTCCCATTTCAATATCCTGATAGTCTAGGGAGCACAGTGCATTAGGAAAGGTTCCTGCAAAAAATATGAAGTGAGGATAACATAAGCAGGGAAAGCTTTTTTCCCCTTTCTTTGTCTTTTCTTAAAGCATTTCTGGAAATGCCTGGTAGAGCCTGTGGATGTCAAGTGGAATCCTGGGCCTAAGGCAGAACAGGATTACTTCTCTGGGTCACCTCTGATTGAACAGTTTTCTATTTTATTGGGTTGTAGGATGATGCTGGCAACTGCAAGCATTTCTGCAGAGGAAGTACCCCTTTCTGCTAAACACAATTGAGACATACAGAAGTGACCATTGCCTCAGGTCTTTGGGTAAGGTGAAAATGAAACAATTGAATGAATTAATGCGATGAGGAAAGGTCACAGCTTAATTAGTGGTTTGGAAGTTATGTCCTACTTTTTTGTCTTCTGCAGTGATGCCAGAGGAAGATTAGGGTGGGGAAAGAGAGAGTTCAGCTGTCATCTGGTAACCCAAGCAATGCACTGTATTTTCTCGTCTTTGTAGCAATATCAAACCTTGCAAATAATTTGAAGAAGAAAATAGTCACTGCTCCTGTTTTGAGAAGGAAAGAGGAGAAATAATATAATTAACTTTTACAGTAAGTTAGGTCTAAGCTGAAGAATCCTAAGGGGAAAACATTAAAAGTTTATTTCAGAGATGGAGAAAGATCTTTGAGTGTTTAGTCTAAGTAAATGTGTTTAGTCTAAGTGCTGATTTACATTAACTGAGGATTGGTTTTATATCTTCATCCTGGCAGATTTGTCTTCCGAAGGAGATTTCCTGTTTCTTTACTTGGTTTGCTTGTGACTTGGTTTTGCAGCCCTTATTGTACATCAGCTGCCATGTGCAGATGCTAACACAGAGCCTTGGCTGATGTGGCTTCGTGCGAGGTGTCCTTGCCCATGGCAGGGAGGTTGGAACTAGATGATCTTAAAGTCCTTTCCATCCCTAACTATTCTATGATTCTGATTCTAATAAATCCCTTTAGTAATATTCAAATACCCTCTACTTTCTGACATACGATGAAACATCCTCTACCACAGTCATCTGGAAGGCTAATTTCCCTGACGTCGTAAGAGGCTGATGCATCTATGAATGGGATTCCAAAAGTGCAAACACAGCTAATTTTGTTCCCTTCCAACTCCCTGGCAAAATTTTCACTGAGTCTTTTAAAAGCAGAATTAGGTTCACATGGGGCTTTACTGAAGCCTTTGTGTTAATTCTGAGGAGTACAAGGTAGAAGAGCAAAAGGCAGCCAAAGGAGATGCTGGAGAGAACTACTCTACATACAAAGCATGTATTTATTTCTTAAAAGAAGGAAGATAGGTGTGATTCTAGTGTATGACTGGTAAGAGAAGACAGGAGGTGAATGGTTACAAGTTGGGGAGAAACTGAAATGACAAGGAGGCAAGAAGGTTTTCAAAATTGCAGTTATATGTGTCAGGACATTTTCCAGTTTCCCCAAGATGGCACAGAAAAAAAGTCATTCTTCTATCACTGTCATCTAGGTTTGATGTAGACGTCCTATGCAACACTTCTCTCCCAAGAGATTGACTGAATTTGAATATGATTGAATACTTATTGCTAAAATTAACAGTCTACATGCATCCTTTAACCCATTCTTTCTCAATTTTTTCATCTATATTCATAGCTGTCCCTTAGTTAAATATGAAGTACTTGATATTTACACTTTTCCAATGTAGGGAGTTTTCTTTCTTACTTTACCATAGCTAATGATTTATTCTAACCCCTGCTTTGCCTGTTTTTCTGCACTACTTATGATTTCTCTCATTCTTCAGGCACCTCACTTCTAAAGTGATGGGGATCTCTAGAAAATTAGTAGCCCATGTTTTCCACTGGTACCATCTTGGTACTGCCTGCTGCTTAGATGAATCAAGGCAGGAGGAAAGTGAGTGTAAAAGAATTCCAGTACAGTGACTGTAATGCTTGTATCAGTATCTTATCTAAAGACATGGAAGAACTGTGTATGCAGTGCAGCTATGTGGAGAGAAGAGCTAACATTTTCTGACTTCTATGCATAAGAAATAGGAATTCAAATGGAAGAAGTACCTAAAAGACAGCAGATCAAACACTCTCTCCAATACTACCTTCTATAAAACCATCAAGTTTCTCTGTAAGTTAAATTTTTAATGACAGCCTATTCAGTGGAGTGTTTAGGCATGTACTAGCCTCCTCGATATACTTATGCCTCTTGATAAGGGCCCTTTATCTCTAAGCAGGAATTAAATAAAGCTTAAAGTGTTTCTCTTAATCAGAACTTCAGCATATTCTAGAATATGTGTAAAGACTTTGTTCTCTTGTATAGTTTACCTTATTTCATAGAATCATAGAATAATTATGGTTGGAAAGGACCTTAAGATCATCTAGTTCCAACCCCCCCTGCCATGGGCAGGGACACCTCACACTAAACCACTAAACCATGCCACCCAAGGCTATGTCCAACACAGCCTTGAACACTGCCAGCGATGGAGCACTCACAACTTCCCTGGGCAACCCATTCCAGTGCCTCACCTTCTTGGTATTACTTCTTTTCAGAAGAAAGCAAAAATCCTCATATTTTGCTATTGTAAAACCATTTTGATCAGAAATGCTGGTAGGAGCTGGATATAAACAAAGATACATTTAGATAATCTTTCATAAATGCAGTGAAGATCCATTTATATGGAATTTTCTGCTCTCAGTGCCAGTGCTAATTGGCATTTCCTTGCTGCTTCATTACTAGCAGCGTGTAAGTAGACAAAAAAGTACTGTCATGTAGATTTGTGGCAGAGAGCAGCATGCTGCAGGGTAAGAACTCTGCCCACTAATTTTTACTTTGTTTTCCTTCTATCGCTGGTTGAATATTAGACATGGAATCTCTCCTGGATGAGGTAAGCTTTTCCACTCAGAAGGGTTCAGTTAAAGCCAAGTGTTTTTATTAGAGACAAACAGTACTGGCCTGTGACATTTAGGCAGATGAACAGGTTACTAGGTGAGAAACCTGTAGTTCAACAACTACACCATAGTCACTGGCCTTATGTATATCCTTCTACAGCAGCCCAGAATATAACTCAGACTGGGAGGAAAGCAGAGTGTCCTCTGTGATTTAAAATCTTTAACAAGCAAAAATCTTTGAACGACTAAAGTCACAGAGTTATGGAATCATTAGGGTTGGAAGGGACTTCTGGAGAGCACCTAGTCCAACCCCCTGCCAAGACAGGTTACACAGGAAGACATCCAGGTGGGTTTTGAATGTCCAGAGAGGGAGACTGCACAGCCTCATGGGCAGACATTGATTTCAGCTAAATAAATTACTTCATGCAAAAATGATAGTAAGATGCTAAGTTCCTGTGTCCAGTGCTATAGAGGAAGTCAGAAATTGCAATTGTGATTACTATTTTTGTCTTTCCCTCTCTCTTAAGTATGTTTTAATGAAATAATTTAGTGAACAAGGTTTAGAAATATTTTAAATTTACAAAAAATGTTTCTTCATGGTTTCTCAAATACTGAATCACTTTCACAGAGGTTTAAAGCCCCTTAACTCAAGGACATGTTTTGCTGAGCAGGTGTATTTGCCCAGCATGGAACAGATGTCTTGGTGCTTTGAAGACAGCTTCTGTTAGAATGAATGCAGTAACTTAAAAATATGAGGCCAGCACCAATAACTTCCCTTTAATTTCCCCAAATCTTCTTTTTCAATACCATTTTACTGAAATTTTTTTATTCTTTTGAGATTACTAGGGCATACTTACTGGCGCACCACATGATATTTTGATGGATGAAAGACTTCTCAAGTTCTGACATGTCTTCTAACATTATTTTGGAAAATTAGATCTTAAAAATTATTTCACCTAGAAAGATACACAAACAAATATCCTCCTTGCATTGTTTCCTAAATTAGTTTTCGTACTATCTGGAAGGCTGTTTGTTAAGAGTTGTTTGCCCCAAGTTAGGTGTTGCTACACAATGAAGTGCTACGTGTATATATATTCAAACTAGCTCTAAGTGAATTAACTTGTACAGCAGTAAGACCACATCAGTGAAGTAGGATGTATTAGCATAGCAGAGAACTGAGCAAAACTTGTGTCAATTCCTCTGATACCCCGCCCAGTCCACTGACAGTTTTTAAGATTGCTCAGAAAGTGCATCATTTGAATAATATATAATCTAGCAAGTATTGTTCAACCTGTTCTTACCTAGATTATCCAGTTATATTCCACAGTTATAGCAGTCAGAAGTTCAATAACCACAAGCACAGCATATTGTGAAATTTGGGCTTTGTACACACAGCCAACAAAACCTTGATGGAGACCATCTGTCATTGCATTCCCTTTTGTGGCAAAATGTACCATACTTTGTGTTTCTAAAGAATTAAACAATGCAAAGAAGTCTGAGCTTTTCAGTCTCTGAATGAGAACTTATTAAAGCTATTCCTTTGTTCAAACTGTTGCTCGGACTAACAAAATTTTGTTGGCAGTTTTACATCAGGACTTGTCATTTGAATTAAACTTTTTTTACTTCTGTTGTGTAATTTCAGGAGAAAAAAAAAAAAAAAAGCTCAAGCATTTATAAATATTTGTTTATAGGGAATCTCATAAAAATGAAAGATACTTTAAAACACTATTAGAAGAGATAAAAGGATACTTCAGATTAGATGCTACTCAGTTCTAAGATTCTGTTTTATCTGTAAGTGCAGCCTGCAGGCTTAAAATCCTTGAAGAAAGTAATTCATAATGGAATAGCTTTCAGTGTGAATCTTATCACGGGCTACACTACTCCATATGCCTAAATTATTTTGGCAAAAAGCCGTTTTAAAAAGCCTCAGCATTGGCATGACACTGATAAAAATGAATGATTTATAAAATCATATTAACATTTGTGAAGAGGAAATGAGAAAAGTTCTTGATTAAAAAGCTGTTTTTAATTAACTAGGGTCTAAATATTAGCTTAAAGCATGCTGATACATTTATGAACATTATCAGAGTACTAATGTAGATCAAACTGACGTGAGGGTGGGAATCAACTTCAGAGACCTAGGATTTGACTCGGTTGCCTAAATAGAAGCATCTAATGTAGGATGAGAAAGTAAGGGCTGTTCAGCCTGGAGAAGAGAAGGCTGTGTAGAGACCTCATAGCAGCCTTCCAATATCTGAAGGGGGCTATAGGGATGCTGGGGAGGGATCCTTCATTAGGGACTATAGTAATAGGACAAGGGGTAACAGGTTCAAACTTAAACAGGAAAGTTTAGACTGGATATAAGGGAGAGGTTCTTTGCCGTAAGGGTGGTGAGGCACTGGAATGGGTTGCCCAGGGAAATTGTGAATGCTCCATTGCCAGCGGCGTTCAAGGCAAGGTTGAGCAGAGCCTTGTGTGGCATGGTTTAGTGTGAGGGGGGTTTTAACTAGATGATCTTAAGGTCTTTTCCAACCCTAACTGTTCTATGATTCTGTGATTCTGTCTGTGTCTTATGTGTCCTCAGTGTAGGCATACACCTAGGAGCCAGACATTTCAGATGCCTGAGCAGCCACTTAACCCAAGTCTTATGTTACAAAGAGCAGGATACTGAGGCTGTGATCTAATTAAAATTCCCACACCAGGTTACATGGCCCGACAAGGTAAGATAATATGAACTTTTACCCAACATTTGCTGGTTATAGACAATCACAACAATTGTCTAAGCTAACATTTTTTTTCACCAACAGCTGATATAAAAGTAAATATACTGTATCTTTTATCAAGACATCCAAAAGGACCTGAAAACCAAACATAAAGTACATGGAAAGCAAAAGCAAGAAAATTCACAGCAAAAACATTTATCTCCAGAGGCTTGCCCAGTCAAGGACACTTTTATACCTCTGTGATAATTAACAGTTTGAACTTTCATTGCAAGTAGTTAAAACCATTTTCTTGCTTTTCCCAAAGACTTGTGGCAAAATTCCAACTCAGGTTGGACAAGAAAGATTCTCCCACTACTAAGGATGTAACTTTAAGAGCTGGCAGGCCTGCTTCTCTGGTAAAATGAGTGCCACATTACTGCTCAATGCAGAGCAAGTTATTAAGCCAGGAGCTCCCGGGGCCAGGGAGGAGGGAATGGGTGTGCAATTGTTATATGATGTATAACCCTAGCATTTCTTTAAAGTTACATTTTTTTAGTCTAGTTGCACTGAGTTTTTATAACATAAACTGAACACAGATATGATCTGGTATATGTTTTTGCTTACAGCTAATGTTACTTAACAAAATGATTCCATTTTAATGTTGTCCTGCTTTATTCTGTTACCTGAAAGCTCCAGTTTAGCATCCTCAACATATAATATTCTCTGAACTAAAGATGTACTTTCTTAATGCAGTCTCTTCCAGTATAGAGATCTGTAATTTTGCTGTTTTGTCTAAAAACAATTTCCTTAGAAGAGTCAAGCACATACACAGCAGTTACTTATTAAACTGATGGTTTAATGAAATCAAGCTAAGCGTGCATTGAAGTGTTTTATTGAACTGCATCACATTTTAATTTCTCAGGTTCTGTTCATAATGTCACAGGGTGCACTAGCCTTTTGATCTGTAACAAAATCTCTTTTACATAGAACATTGTATAAATCGTGCACAAACTAAAATGCCTAGGAAAGATTATAGGGATATACTAAGCATGTATGTTATGCTTCCTAAATATATTCCCAGGCATCAATATTTCCCGAGGCTTGCACGTCCTACATGTACCTCATCACTTTCGTGTAGTACGGTCTCTGCCAGTTTTCATTTGAGCGTGTGTGAAATTTGTGGTATTCACAACATCCATTTGTCAAACTCTATCTAATTGTATTTTCTGAGCAAAATAGTTTTTGGCTTTGATTTGACTCTGCTACCCAAAAGCTTTAACATATGACCCCTAGTTCTTCCTGTGGGAGAAGGTAGCAAGCAATAATCTCTTATTCACTCTATCCTTGCCCTCTTTCTTACTTTATCCTTTTACTTCCTTCAGGAGCAACCTTTCAAAGGCTGAAAAGTCAAAGCTGACTTAGTTGTACATAACCTAGTTGCTCTTAGCAGGAAAGGTAGTCCACACTAGGAGTCATCCATTTCAGACACCTGTGTGTTTTCCTGGCTTTTTTATACCCTTTCTGAGGTACTATGCGCACAAAGTCTTTCTTTGTTTGATGACAATCGACTAAAGACAAAATATAAATGAGACTTGCTATCAATGGTTGGCATACAATCCTACTGAAAGATTGGTTTAGGATTTCATTTTAAAAATTTGCTAGCAAAAAAAAGATTGTTATAGCTGTTATATAGTACACAGTCAACATCCCACCAAGTAGTTGCCCATACTAATATCTGAGGTATGTGAAATTCACCCACTGCTTCACATTATGGGCATAACAGTATCTGCATTTCAGCTTGTGATTTTAAAGACCTGACTATGCCCATCCATTATTAGGGCAAGTCATTCAGGTATTGACCATGTTCCCAAACGTAATGCTGTCTGATATGGTTGGCCAGGGGCATTCCTGTGCATATCACAGATATCACAGATATTACAAATACTACAGGTATTACAGAAGGCAATTTACACTGGGGCATCTGAAATAATATTGTATATTTATGCTTAGGCAACTGAGCCGTTAGCATTTGTCTCATGAAAATGTAACCAGGAAAAGGAGCCACTATGCTAGTCTGCGCTGTTCTTTTTTACTTTTGGGGTGGAGGATAATTTAGTTCTTATGATCATTTAGTTAGTGCTCAGATTTGTCGAAGACATTAAAGTTGGCTAAAAATGTAATGCAGTTTTGGTTTGTGAGTGGTTATTTTCATCGTTTCTCTCCCTGTGTGTTTTTCAGCACTCAGTTTTATACCAAAACCAAGCCGAAAGATATCCAAATTTCTCCTGGAAACACGAAACAGCTAAAAGTTGTGGATACTCTTTCATGCCAAATTTCCTCGGAACCATGACCTTAACTAGGATTTACTGAGATATTGAGTATCTATCACACCAAAAGAGAAGGAACTTCATCCTAGGAGAAAAAAAAAAAAAGGAAAAAAAAAAAAAGAGAAACCCCTGAAAAGACTATAGGATCATTAAGAGATAAGTGATTGGATATGACCTTCCACTATAGCTATGCAGAAAAAACAGACTATCTTTTGAATGAGTTAATGCAGTAATAGCAAGAAAGTGATTTCCACCAGGATCATGGTATTGGTGAGACTAGTACTGGAATATAATCTAAAATATAAAATGGCTTTTGAAGTAACACTGAAGTCCTAGACAACATGCAGCTGAGCTATGGGGGTTTTCTACAGGCTGAAAAAGAATATTTTATTGCAAAAGTTTTTTCCCAGATGAATAAAATCCCCCTTTGTCTGCATCTAATTCACCTGTGGGGAAAAGAAGATGCCATGGAGTTCAGATTTTCTGGTAGTCCAGACTGAGGGACCTATGGTTTCCATGCCATTTGAAGCCAGGATTTAGTTTAAAAAGAAATCAGAGTGCAAGCTATAGGAGGGGAACAACATATGCCTTAGTCTCACTCTGATAAAGAGCTGGGGTGGTGCCAGAGTGCTATATAGACTGAGTTTAAACATTGGCTTCATCACAGAATACATAAACCTGTGCTGGGAGGAAGCACCAGGTATAAAACAGCTCCTTAATCTTGCAGGCAAATTCCAATTAGAAATGCACTGCACATTTTATGCACTAGGCATAATTAATCACTGAAACAAACTACCAGGAGAATTGATGAATTCACCATTTTTTGATGCCTTGAAGTCAAGACTGGATGCACTCCTAGAATTTATGTGACAGCTAAACATATGTTATATAGCCTAATACAATACTTGTTATTGGGGTTAATATTGCAGATAATAGAGTAAATTTTTATGTTGGGGGGAGGGTGGTTTTTTTTCATAGTGGAGGTCACACTACCTGTCTTTTTTGTCTTTGTTGTGATTTAACCAGTCAGTCACATAGCTTGCTCACTCACTCCCCCCTTTTTCTTCCCCCCGCTCCTGGGGGGGGATGGGGAAGAGAATTGAAAGAATGTAACTCCCACAGGTTGAGATAAGAACAGTTTAGTAACTAAGGTATAACATAAATCACTACTGCTACCACCAATAATAATAATGACAAGGGAAGTACAAGGAAAGAGAATACAACCGCTCACCACCCAGTATCAAGCCTGACCCAGCACTGCACCACCACCTTCCTGGTCACTGCCCACCGTTTTTACATCCTGGGCATGACGTGCTGTGATATGGAATACCTCTTTGGCTAGTTTGGTCAGGTGTCCGGTCTGCGTCCTCTCAGCTTCTCCTCCTCCCTGACAGAGCATGAGGCTCAGAAAGTCACTGGTCAGATCAAAACATTCTAAGCAGTGGCTGAAAACATTGGTGCTATTTCCAGGTGAAAAGTCAAAAACACAGCACTGCACCAGCTACTAAGAAGGAGAAAAATGACTGTTACTGCTGAACCCATGACAGTCTTAGAACCCTCTAAAGCTGATAGAGACTTTTATTATGGATAACACTGCTCCAGTTTACAGGTTATCATCCTCCCCATATTCTTATCTTGCTTTTTTCCCTGCATGGTCTGTGACACAGTTCCCTTTTGAAATTCAAGCTCCTGAGATCTGTTAAGTTCCCTCCTTCTTGAATAAATAAATTATTGACTCTAATAAGAAGCCAGTAGATTAATAAGAGATCTTAAACACTTTAGTTGGATCCCACTGTAAGGGTGGTGAGGCACTGGAAAAGGCTGTCCAGAGAAGCTGTAGCTTCCTGATACCTGGCAGTGCTCAAGGCAAAGTTGGATGGTGCTTTGAGCAACCTAGTTTAGTGAAACGTGTCCCTGCCCATGGCAGGAGGTTGGAACTACATGAGCTTTAATGTCCCATCCAACCCAAACTGTTCTATGATTCTATTATTTGGGTCCAAATACCCTCAAACAAGCACTAAAGATGCAAAAGTAAGGTATTATACCTAATATGCATCAGTAAGACTCATTTTCTGCAGCCTTTCTTTTGTAGCAGCTAGTTCCTCATGAGAGTATAGACTGGAGAGAAGTATTTGGGTCACCAAATTTGATTTATTAATTTCTTCAAGTGGGAGTTGAATAACTCCTTTCATAAACTGATCAAAGTCCATTTTAAGAAGGCAAACTCCATTGTCATACCTCTAATTTCTCTTATTCCAAAATCTGATGACTATAGGAACACCTTGTAACTTTCATCCCTCAAAATTTTTCAGTAACTGTTCTTTACCCACCTTTAGCTTACTTATCGCTTGTATCTTTCTGGAGTATAGATGCCAATATATCTAGGCCAAGTAACAATACTATATCTAGGCATTATTTTCCTTAGCCAAACTCTTACTTGCTTCATTTAAAGACAGGATCTCCATACATAACATCACTTTATGGGTCTTCTGTATTCTTTCAATTAGAATTAGTCTTTCTTAATTGTGGATGGCGATGATCTAACTGAGGTCTCAGGAGGCTTGTAGACAACAGCAGTATCTCTCTTCATCTCTTAAAAACAGAAAAGCTTTTGCATTAACCTTTTTCACAGTTATACCATATTAGTGGCTTGCAGCTATTCAGTGACTATGTAAGACACGAAAATTCCTTTGCTTTTCATTATTAGTGACTAATAAATTTCTACCTAAGGATAGAAATTCTTGTTATTGGTCCCTAAAGGCACAAGCCTGTACTCTGTGCTATTGAATTTTATTCCTTTTACAGCAGCCTAGTTCTCACAATTATATCGCTCTCCCAACAGAGTATCTGGCTTTTCCTTGGTTTAGGCAATGCTGCATATCTTGTTTGCATTAACAAATTTCAGTGGTGGGCTTTTTTGTTCTAAACTTGTTAATATTCAGTGCTCTGTATTACTGGTTCTAGATCCTCATTTAAGGGACTGAATGATGATCAATGTCAATGAAAGTATTACCTGAAAGCATGCATATGTAATCTCTGCAGCAACATTAGCTATTTACTGAGTGTTCTTTACTATAAGGGTGGTGAGGCACTGGAATGGGTTGCCCAGGGAAGCTGTGAATGCTCCATCACTGTTGGTGTTCAAGGACGGGTTGGACATAGCCTTGTGTGGCACGGTTTAGTGGGAGGTGTCCCTGCCCAGAGCAGGGGGGTTGGAACTAGATGATCTTAAGGTCCTTTCCAACCTATGATTCTATGTGTGTCCACTTGATGAACAGCTGGGTCTGGGTTCAGAAGGCAGCAACCACCCAGGTAAGTCTTGTAGCCCTAATAGGTTTTACCTGTAGCAAGCCTGGAGGCTGAGAGACTCCTAACATCACCTGTTCCTTAAAGTGTGAGCAGCCTCGTCATGGGCTGTGCTTGCACCCCTACCTGTACTGTGGACCTCTGCATCTTATACCTGACTGCAACAGACTGAGTTGCCACCAAGTGATGTTATTTTTTTCAGGGTGGGCCTAAGTCATCATTTCTTACTGCAGAGAAGAGGGCAAGGCTGAAAACAAACCCTGTGAAAGTACGGTTCGCAGAGGAAGTGCTGGTGAACGGACACACACAGGTCAGTGGGGTATGGCTACAGCCAGACAGTGTGGACAGTGCATGCTGGGAAGAAGTGGGTCCCATCTGGGGAGAGATGCCAGGCTAGCTTAGCATGGCCAGGACCTACAGAGTGTCTGCACCTGGATATACATCCAGGCATCTGATGCCAACTTGTTTCCTGGACTCATCTGTGATCAGGGAGAAAGCACTGGAATCTCTAGAGGGGTTTATATTTTACTTGCTTGCTTAGACTAATGGAAAATATGATGAAGAGTCCCTCTCTAGCATCCTTGTAGGCCCCACTCAGATACTGGAAGGCTGCTATGAGGTCTCCACACAGCTTCTCTTCTCCAGGCTGAACAACCCAAATTTTCTTCTTATGGAAGATGCTTCAGCCCTCTTATCATCCTCCTGGCCCTCCTCTGGAATTTCTCCAACAGCTCCAGATCTTATATTGAGGACATCAGAGCTGCACACAGTAATCTGTAGATGGAGCTTCACACTAATATCTGCTTGCAAACTTCCATGGAGCTGTTTCAGACAGATTTGGCACCAGGGTTGTAGCAAATGCAGAGGAGGGACACAATCAATATGTAGTTTGTCATTCATTTAATGAGAAATAAAGGTAAGAGAAATTCATTTGGGTGTTGGGGTCCCACCTGCTCCAAGCTCAGGAGTGTTGTGTCCTGACTACAAGGAAATGCAGCAGAAGGACCACAGGGCCTCCATGGATGGATAAGGAGCTGCTGAGAAAACTTAGAGGGGGAAATAGAATCTTACAGAAAGTGGAAGCAAGGACAGGTGGCCTGGGAAGAATACAGGGAAGTTGTCCAGGAAAGGAGGGAAAGAGTCAGGAAAGCTAAGGCCCAGTTAAAACTGAGTCTGGCAAGGGATGTGAAAGGTAACAGGAAAGGCTTCTATAGGTACATAGCAAATAAAAGACAGATTAGGGATAATGTGGGCCTTCTCTGGAAGCTATCAGGAGAACTGGCTACCCTGGATTTGGAGACAGCTGAGGTTCTCAATGAATTCTTTTCCTCAGTCTTCATTGGCGAGTGCTCTGACCATGCTGCCCAAGTCTTGGAAGGCAGATGCAGGGACTGTTAGAATAAAACCCTTAGGTCCACTGTAGGAGAGGATCTGGTTGAAGATCATCGTAAAAACCTGAATGTGCACAAGTCCATGAGACCTAATGAAATCCATCCGTGGGTCTTGAAGGAGCTGGTAAATGAAGTTGCTAAGCCATTGTCTGTCATATTTGAAAAATGATGGCAACCTGATGAAGTTCCTGATGACTGGAAAAAGGGAAATATAAGCCCCATTTTCAAGAAGGGAAAAATGGATGAGCCAGGGAACTACAGAGCAGTCAGCCTCACCTCTGTGCCTGGCAAAATCTTGGAGCAGGTTATCCTGGAAAGCATGCTGAGGCACATGAAAACATTGAGGTGGTTGGTGACAGCCAGCATGGCTTCAGTAAGGGGAAATCCTGCCTAAACAATTTGGTGGCCTTCTATGACAGGGCTACAGAACTGATGGAAAGGGGCAAAGTAGTTGACATCACCTACCTGGACTTGTGCAAAGTGTTTGATGCTGTCCCACATGATATCCTTGTCTCTAAACTGGAAAGACATAAATCTGATGGATGGACCACTTGGTAGATAAAGAATTGTTTGGATGGCTGCACACAAAGGGTTGTGGTCAATGGCTCAATATCCAGCTGGAGACCAGTAATGAGTCGTGTCTCTCAGGAGTTGGTGTTGGGACTGATCTTGCTTAACATCTTTGTCAGTGATGTGGACAGTGGGATTGAGTGCTCTCTCAGCAAGTTTGCCAACAACACTAAGTTATGTGGTTTGGTTGGTACACTGGAAGGACCTTGACATGCTTGAGACATGGGCCAATGCCAACCTCGTGAAGTTCAACAATGCGAAGTGAAAGGTCCTACAACTGAGTAGGAGCAAACCCAGGCACATGTACAGGCTGGACAGAGAAGAGATTCAGAGCAGCCATGCAGAGAAGGACTCGGGGGTGTTGATCAATGAGGAACTATAAACATGAGCTGGTTTCAGTGTGCACTCCCCGCCCAGAAAGCCAACCGTATACTGGGCTGCATCAAAAGCAGTGTGACCAGCAGGTTGAAGGAGGTGATCCTGCCCCTCTACTCTGCTCTCGTGAGACCTCACTCTGAGTATTGTGTGCAGTTCTGTGTCCTCAATCTAAGAAGGACATGGAGCTGTTAGAGCAAGTCCAGAGGAGGTCCACGAAAATGATCAGGGGCTGGATCACTTCCCATATGAAGATAGGATGAGAAAGTTGGAGCTGGCCAGCCGGAGAATAGAACAGCCTGTGGAGACCTCATAGCAGCCTTCCAATAGCTGGGTGGACCCTACAGGGATGCTGGAGAGGGACTTTTCATTAGGGACTGTAGTGGTAGGACAAGGGGTAATGGGTTCAAACTTAAACAAGAGAAGTTCAGGCTGGATATCAGGAGGAAGTTCTTTACTGTGAGGGTGTTGAGGCACTGGAATGGGTTGCCCAAGGATGTTGTGAATGCACCATCCCTGGTGGTGTTCAAGACCAGGTTGGACAGAGTCTCGGGTGACATGATTTAGTGTGTGGCGTCTCTGCCCGTGTCACGATTTTTGATCTTAAGGTCCCTTCCATCTCTAACTATTTTGTGTTTCTGTGGTGTTAGCTTCCCTTTTCAACAGTTGGATACAGTAAAATATTAGCACGAAGGAAGAGTAAATAAATGTGTTATATATTTATGACTATTTGTGGAAGAACACTGTTCACCATAGACAGCAGCTACTCTACTTGAGTGTTTTAGAACTGCTCTCCTTTCAGTGGCCTGATGTATTAAGACAGCCAAAGTGGGTATTATGGCCCCGAAAAACTGCAAAGCTTCCTGTTTCAGTAAATAGACTACTCTTGTCATCTTAATGGAGCATTGCTAAATGATCTCTGTGGCAACTGCAAGGAACCCAGAGGCTGCGTTCTGCAGTTGAAACCTGAAACTCCAGTTTGGGAACATAAATTGTTAATAAGCCTCAATGCTATACAGCCTCCATTTTCTATTGCAAACTGATTATGTATTTTCATATAATGGAATGATATGCAAGATACAGGTCCCTCAGGATCCTCAGGCAGCCTCAGTCAGTGTGTTGTTAGAAGCTGTGGGCCTAGGTGTAACATGGAATAAATCAACCTTGCATCAGACAAAACAGGAGGGGTACACCTGCTTAAGACATAGCAGAAGCTTTCAGAACTAATTCATAGTAGACTATTAGAGCCTCAAAAACAGAGAGAAATCCCGTCTGGGTGCTCTGCCCGTCTGATTGGATCTGACAAGGAGAGTGGTGTTACTTAATTTGTCTATGAATTTCTATAGATTTTAAGTTCATGTACGTGCTGACTGTACAAGGCCTCATTCATATGATAACTTGTGACTGTGGGAGCAACCAGAGAAAATGTGCACTTAGTGTAAACCTGCATCACTTTTCTTAAATTGATGGAGGACCTAAAGCTTGTCAAAGATGTGATGTGTTTGGGCTACTCAGCGTGCAGTTAGAGCTTGGTCTCAGGAACAGTGGCAATGTTCACTCTTTTTTCCTCAGTGATGACTGTATGCAGCTTGAACCCCATGAAATAGGGAGGAGAGGAACAAGATTCAGATGTGGTTTATGTTTGTTCTGGTAATACTCCCAGGGTATATGGACTCTCTGTCAAGATAGACCAAGGTTGTGAGATTTACAAGGTGTTGCACAGCAAATGAACATAGGAGAGAACATCTTAGAAATGTGTTCTCAGCCTCAACACTGTCATGACAACTACATAAAGACTGGAGGAACATGCTGGTCCGAGAACATAAGAAGGATGTGCTGAATAGGGAGTCCATGGGTGGAGGAGTAAATTTCTCAGCACTGAAAACCAGTAAGAATAACACTGAAAACAAGAAGGAAGATGCCAATGAGTTGTACTGAAGGAGTAAGGTGGAAGGCTAAAGGTTACAGCTCTCAACAGCCCTAGAAGGACAGAAGCCAAGTTCTCAGAATTTTAGAGCACCCAGTGGAGGTGCTTTTGTTATGGGAGTCAGTGCCTTGTCTAATGCATTTGAGATCCATCTCAAGAAACTCTGGTGGTATCATCTCCTGTTTGGGAAGCCCCAGAATCACAAATCCTAAGAGAATGCTCAATAAAGTACGCTACATGTTTAGCTGAATTCTACAGCTTTCTTGTCATGTGCAAGGTCCATTCATGGAGTATTTAGGTAGTTCATAACTTGAAGTCATTGCTGCTGCTATCGGGAAAGTGTCGGTGAGGTAGTGCGGCCTGGTGCCCAGGAAGATGTCTTTTCTGGCAGACATCACTGCTTTTCTGGTAATAGAGTTGCAGAATTGTTCAGGTTGAAAAGGATCTTAAAAACATCTGGTTCCACCCCCCTGCCGTGGGCAGGGACACCTGGCACTAGACCATGTCCCCAAGGCCCTGTCCAACCTGTCCTTAACACTGCCAGGAATGGAACATTCACATTCCTTGGGCAACCTGTTAGTGCCTCACCAGCCTTACAGTGAAGAACTTCCTTTTATCTAGCCTGAACTTCCCCTGTTTAAGCCTGAACCCATTAACCCTTGTCCTATCACTACAGTCCCTGATGAGGAGTTCAGGGAAGATGGCCCTCAGCTTTCAATGTCTGCCAAATCTTCCTATATCTCGTGGGAACTGACCAGCAAGCATGTATAGGCTATGTGCAGCTGTTGCAGTGGCTGGAGTTTTATGGTAAGGGCATTTGTTATGCTCTTTCCTTTGTTTCATGCAATAAGCATCATCAGGGAATAAAGCTTGGTGCCACAGAAGAGGGTTGCAACAGCAGATAAAGATTTTTGTTTATACTAGCATGTGCTGTGTCAGGCAGAGCAAACTAGTGCCTTGAGGCTTAACATCCAAGGATTAGTGCTGTTGATTTTGTTCTGCAGGGGAATTCTCTTCTTTGTATGCCCAATGTTCTCAAAGTATATTTGGAAAATGGACAGACGAAGGCTTTCAGGTTTGAGACAAGCACTACTGTCAAGGTAACAATGCTTGGTTGTCTGCTTTTGTTCCCACCACCTGAATTTAATTCAGTAGTAAAAGTGCACCCAGTAGAATTTGAAACCTCTTGGTTTTATTGGCCAGCTAGTGGAACTGGATTGCCAGCTGATGCTGAGCATACTGGATTTTCTATGCTCTTTGTGCAGAGGAGATGTTGTTTTAATTTGCCTCTTTTCTTCTCAGCAGCCAATTTTCACAAAACCAGCAAGAACTTGGCTGTGAGACCATTACACTTTGTGAAGTGTGATTGAAATCGGGCAAGAGTATATAGGTTGGTGGGAACTGGCAAATCAGCAGCTGTTCACACTAACATTGCTTTCTTTGGAAACCACATGACAGAATATAGAGGAAGTTGTTTAATATAGCAGTGACAATGTGCACCTGTGAGAGGGAGAACAAGTCTCCTGGCTTGGGACCTGAACAGTGGAGTCTGGGTTTGGCTGTCATGTGGATATCATGTAAACACAGCAAGTACAGTTGTGATGGTTGTTTCTTAAAGTTCCTGTCTGTGCAGCCTCATTTTTGCACTGGTGAAAATGTTTCCCTATTGAGACAAAAACTGATTAACCTCTTGAGGGGGAAAAGCAGTACTATCTACCTAGGATCACTTGTGCTTGGAGGAATTATAGACAGGTTACTGTCATTCTCTTCAAAATACAAGATGCTGCTTTCCAGAGCCACTAACTAGGACTTTCCAAAACTTCCATGCTTAGACATAGACTTGCAAACCTTAAGATTTTCTAGCCTGAACTTTAGAGTTGATCAGTGTTTATGCTGGAGTCAATCAGATTTGCCTGTGCAGAGGAATTAGAGGCCATAATTTCTTTAAAGGATATATGACTTCCTGCAGCAGTGCAGTTACTGTAGAAAAAAAAATGCACAATAGGCTTTCTGGAGTTATCAGGCTGAAAGAATGTTAAGGGGAAAAGCAAGGAGATTTTATTTATAATGCACTGAAATCTTTTTCAGAAAGGAGAAATTTTTTGTTTAGTTCATCCAAACTTCATGGAACTGTTGTGGTCTCTCATGCAAGTAAGCCTCTGCAAGTCTTGTGACTTGCAGGGCAGAGAAACAGAAAATAATGAAATAAAGCAGGGAGATAGTAAGGAAAGGGGAGATGAGTTGTAAAGGGAGATTTTAATGCCCACCTGCAAGGGATTAATTTCTAAAAGATGGATTAGCTCTTCATGTTAGGTTCAGCTTGCTCACCTGTGATCTGGAACAAATTTTTCCTTACTGGAATTGAATGCAACCCTCATCAGCATCCTAACAGAAACACTCAAATGGGTAAAATGCTTCCCATGTTAAGTGCTTTCAAAAGTTCCTCTGCTGTTTAAGAGATCATTGTTTAAAACTGAGGTGAGTCACATATTTATGCTTACCTTAAGAGTCTTGACTGAAGAAAAGTTCTCTTTCTATTCAGTCAAGCCTTATATAAAGTTTTCTGTTTGCCAAAAATAAACCCAGTTATTTTCATGAGACTTAGTATTTCAACAGAATTCTCCAGATAATAGGAACACCAATTTCAGCCAAAGTAGGTAAGATTTTTACAATTATGCTCTCAAATTCTTATTTATTGGTAGGCCACCAGTTTTTTATAGTTTCTTCAAAAAGTGTTATAGAGTTCTAGAAAGCTGGAATGGCTAACACGTTTGAATCAGGGCTGACAAAAAGTGCTCAACACCACCAAACTAAAAACTGTAAGGCTGAAACTTTCAGCGTGGCTGGCTCTGAACACCATCCTGCTGACTGCCTGGCTGGCATGTTTTCTTGCTGCTTAGACATCCAGCTGGGATAGCATAGCAGCTAACTGCAAAGCCTGTCCTTGGTGTCCCAGAGAAGTTGCCATCCCATGTATCTCCATTTATGATGAATTTGCAGGCTTTCACTAGCCTTGAGACCAGTGTGGTTTGTTTAGGTCAATGTGTTCAGAAACCATCAGTGAGGTAAAGGCAGTACATAAAGGCACTGGTTTCCTGTGAAGCAGCACTAAAAAATTCACTGTGTTGTAGCATCAAGCATATTCTTGGCTGCAGGGGATTTTGTCTGACCACTGCCCTTGCAGTGCTTTTCCACGTGGCTGCCAGCAACAGGCTAAAATCATACACATTCATGTGGTATACTAGCAGTGTTCAGCAGCTCTGTATAAATTCTGTTTGACTAAATTCTGTTTGACAGTGTTCAGCAGCTCTGCCTAAATTCTGTTTGGATTTTTCCTTCCCAGGACATTGTTCTCACCTTGAAGGAGAAGCTGTCGATCCGGAGCATTGCACACTTTGCCCTTGCTTTGGAGGAGCAATACAACGTGGCAAAGATCCACCTGCTGCATGAGGAAGAGTTCATCGAGCAGGTGAGAAGATCCCCCTGCATGCCCCTGCAGGCATTCTGCAAGGAGGAAGAGGGATTACCAGCACAAATTAATTTTGGCCAGTGGAGTGCAGACAAAACTCAGCTCTGCAGGTATCACAAGAGGGCTTGGCCCCATCTCCAGAGGTACTGTTTTCTCCCTGTTGCATGTATTACTACAGCATTAACTAGAGCTCCTGGAGAAATGACACTTCCAAAAATGTCTTTCTCTATTCAGAGTGCCCACAGAACAATACCCATGGGCTGGTGTTGTTTGGACTGTGTAGAGCAATCAAGGGGGTGAGCATGCTTTGTGCCACTTTCCAGGTAGGCCCATCGACAGAGGACTATTTCAGACAATCTTAGAATAGCTGTGTAGCCAGCTGTTTACTGTTCCCTAGGTGCTCAGAGAGTTAACCCAGCCAGGTGCCACTTTGATTAAATTCTAAATCAAAAGTTTGTGTCCTGCAAACATGAGGTTAGTTCTCTTAGTAATTCTGTTACTCTGCTACTAATTCTTAACTAATCTAATTTGTGAGAATGTGCCTACTTGTGAGTCTTATGTCTGTGCTGTTGTCTTTGTTGGTTGGTGTTGCACTGTGATGCAGAGAGGTTTGGTAGCTAATGCTGTCCAACCACTGAGCATGTGTGCCTGAGAATTTCTGCTTTATTTCAGATGGTAAGCCTGTATGGGATTTTCCCAGAATAAAATATGCTAATGTGTAACCCAGGGGACATTGTATTGATATTATGATGATGATCCAAGTGTCTATTTAGGGCTGCTGTTATCTTAGACTGAACATAAAAGCAGAGAAGCTTTGACCTTTCTCTGTCATTGTCATATGGCCTTGCAGCATCTGTCCTGGTTATACTGCAAGTAGATGAAATCAATGGATATTTAATGAAGCTTTGCTGTCAAAGAACTTCCAAGCTATCACAGGGAGAAGCAAAAACCAGGACAAGAATCTAAGATAAAATTACAAACATTAGCAGTGTCTCCTTGTATTTGGTGAGGACAAATGCAGTCATCCCACTTGACAGTATCTTTAAATTATTTAGAGTGCGTACAAGGCAGAGGCTTACTATGCATTTACAAAGGGAAGAACTATAGCAGTCCTTGTGGCATGATGCTGTTTGTCTGTTGCAGGTGGTCCAAAAAAGAGAATCTCATGACTACCGATGCCTCTTCAGAGTTTGCTTTGTCCCAAAGGATCCCTTAGACCTCCTGCAGGAAGATCCAATTGCCTTTGAGTATCTCTACTTGCAGGTGAAATTGAGGCATTCCATGCTCTAGGATCTCTTCTCATCCAATTCTCATTTCTGCTTTAAACCAAAGCATACTTCAGGCCAGTTAATTTACATGAATGTGAAATGCAGAGCACTTAGGAACAGAGCATTTGGATTCAATTTGTCTTAAATTCTTAAATCAACTTACATACTTGTCTTTTTAACAGAATGAGATTAAAATTAGCTGAGTGGGCTCCCTTTATGCCTTACAATAGTTGTATGAGAGACCTTAATCTGACTTCTTCTTGAGCTCACGTCATCATGCTAACAGCTGTATTTGTTCCAGAGCTGCAGCGATGTGCTTCAGGAAAGATTTGCTGTGGAAATGAAATGCAGTGTGGCATTACGTCTGGCTGCTCTGCACATACAGGAGAAAATCTATGCTTGTGCTCAACCACAGAAAGTATCCTTGAAATACATTGAGTAAGTTCCCAAATTTCTGTGCTATGTTGTGGCTAAGTCTGGCAGAACAAGAAGCGAACTAAAAGTGACATCAGCTCTGTTTGCCCAGTGCTTAGCTCTGGATAGAAGACTGTCTCTGATCCAGAAAGACTGCAGTCTCTTAGTTGTGCCAGTCATTATAGGTCAAGGTGGCTTCAGAGCCTATCTTTAGCCTCCTGAGCTGCTTGAATAATATGTACAGTATAACATCTGGACATATGCCTAAGCAGAGGAAGGTTCTGATCTGTAGATCGAGCAGGGACATAAAATTCTGAATCTCTTGGATAATTAGGGTTGCTCATGCTGCCCCTGCCACTATACTAAGATTTGCATGTTGTAGTTGAGAGAGAGGATATTAATCAACTCTGCACAGCCACTACACCCTTTCATCCACCATAAGTATTTCAGAAATATCTAATTTCAGCATAAGTGATAGGTCCTGTGAATTAATGGGATCTAGAAAAAAAAAAAAAAAAAATGCTTTCACAAGCAGTGAGTCTGCTGTGCTGCCTATCAGTGCTGTTGGATCATGCTTGCCCTGAAGAACAACCCTGCTTTAAGAATTTGTGATGAGCCAGTCATTAAATAATGGACATTTCTGTAGTAAGTGCAACACTCAGCCTCCACCACCCTGGGCAAGTGCTGCTGATGCCTGCATGCAGCTAGGCATACCCAACAGTGTGCAGTCAATGAAGAGTGAGAAGTGACTGCAGACAACTGCAGCATTCTTAGTTCCTGGATATTTAGTCCTTGGGCTGAATAATGATCCACATTTTTGGGTGTAGGGGGCTGGAGATGTTACGTAATGATCTTATAACTAAAGTAAAGTTAAAGAACCTTCATCCTCTGGGAGGCACAGACAGATTGGGACCATTATGCTGACAAAGCTTGTAGATCGTCTCCCGTATAACCATGTAAAAATGGGCATTTTGCATGAAAGTGCATGTTCCTGCAACCAACCTCCTGTCTCAGTAGCAGATGCACATGGAAGTGAATTTGATTAAGGTAGTCATGTTCTGTGAGCTACACCCAGATGTGTTACAGCACTCTGATCTAGTTGGAAGATGCCTCTGCTCATTGCAGGGGTGTTGGACCTGATGGCCTTTGAAGGTCTCTTTCAACACAATCTATTCTATGATTCTATGCTTCTATGGCTGGCATGGTGCCTTTGCTCTTCTCTGCTTCTGACCAGCTGTTGGTCTGCACATTGTTATGTTGCTGAGGGACAGCACAGCTGGGACTCCCTTTGCTCCTTTCCCATTTTTCCGGCAGGAGGGACTGGGGAATTGAAAATTTCATCTCACCAACTCTGCTTCGAAATATGAGAGGGAAGGATATCAAGAAAGCCATCAGCTACCACTTGAAGCAGAACCAGATGCTACTGGACCCTCGGCAAAAGGTAG
>JASSUY010041096.1:0-18907 GCA_032466535.1 Forpus xanthops
GTGCTCCAGTCCCCTGATTATCCTTGTGGCCCTTCTTTGGACTTGTTCCAACAGTTCCATGTCCTTTTTATGTTGAGGACACCAGAACTGCATACAATACCCCAAGTGAGGTCTCACAAGAGCAGAGTAGAGGGGCAGAATCACCTCTTTTGACCTGCTGGTCCCCCTTCTTTTCATTAAGCTCAGGATACATTTAGTTTTCTGTGCTGCAAACACACACTGCTGGCTCATGTTTAGCGATTAAGTGATTTTTTCTTCAGTGTTAAGTGATTTTTGCTTATGTTTGTATGGTGGAATTTTAGTTTGTATTTAACAGGAGAGACAAGTGATTATTTTATGCAGAATGAGAAGCTTAATACTCTAATGTGGTGATGTAGTACAGAGAAATACAGGTCTGTTATGATAGAAGCATTTTAAAACAGGAACACAGAATGCTGTAAGGAGCAGTAAAGGCAAGAGATAATAATGTCAGATGCACAGGCTAGTGCTCAACAAACCATTCCTTGAAATAGCTCACAGAGAGCCATTTTCATTATCTCATACCTAGAATTTGATGAAACACATTTCAAGGAAAATCAAGAGAACTAAGAACTGACGTATGTTACTAAACTTTTTCTGTAGATTAATATCAATTCCTTATTTATCTTTCTTTCTTTGTTATACAACAATTGAATCTGAAGTAATAATAATTATTTGGATGAGCTATCAAGATTTCAATCATGCACAAAAATTCTTTCTTGCCCTTTTTTTTCCCCTGTTTGTCTACAAGATTTTCAGTGTAAGCAGTTTATAAGTAAACAAAATCAGTGGTGAAAAATGAACTATTAACTTGAGCTAAAAAGCCCAGAGAAACATACTAAGATATTACAAATGTCTTTAAATGTTCATATTTGTCAGGAAAAGAGTCAAGGCCCTTTTGAATGTACTATTAACTCACCTCTAGATAGATGGCTAAAGCATGCATGCACTGTTTTCGGAAACTCGGAGTGACTCGTGCTATATTATTGTTATATTATGGTGAGCACTCGACTTATGACAAGGGCTTGGTCTCGGAGCTCTGCTTTGTCTGTCCTGGTGGTGGCCAGTGTAAGCACTCAGAGTGAATGAGAGAGGAGGCTGCAGTGCAGAGCTCGGAGTAGTGTCTGCACTGGACTCTTGAGGCAAGGGTGCACAATGGATAGAGCTGCACTTGGTGGTCCCCCATGGAGGTCTTCCCGCAGAAGGTGGCTGATCTGGGTAATGCTGTTGACAGGCTAAAAGATGTCAGGGAAGCTGAGAGAAAGCAACACCGCTTAATACAGGCCCAAACTGTGCAGGGGCCTCAAGCATCCACTGTAGCTAATGGAGGGAATAAGGAGGCCACTAACCCAGGAAACTGGGAAATAGGAACAAAAAAAAAAAACAAATAAAGGAGGAAGAGGACACTTAAAAGAGAGGGGCTTCCTCCTAAATCTGTTGTCCCCACCCAGAACCATTTTGCTGTCCTGCAGGGGGATGATGAGGAAAAACACTCACACCAGGAAATAGCAGCTGATGGACTGGCAAAGAAGATCTCTGCTGATGCTGCCAGGAAAAAGCAGTGTGTCACAGTAATAGGGGATCCTACCTGGAAAGGAACAGAGGCACTCATCTGTTTGCCTGACCCAGTCTCAGAGGAGGTGTGTTGCCTACCAGAGGCACGGATCAGGGATGTTGCGAGGGTGCTGCCTGGTCTAGTCAGTCCCACTGACTATCACCCACTTTTGCTGATCCATGTGGGTGCTAGTGGTAAAGATACCAGTAGTCTGGAGAAGATAAAGAAGGCCTACAGAGCCCTGGGAGAAATGGTTAGGGGCTTGGGAGCTCAGATTGTCCTTTCATCAATTCTTCAAGATAAAAAGGAGGACCTTAAAAAGGTTAGGAGGATTGATCAGGTTAATAAATTATTAGAAGGGTGGTGCCATAGACAGAAGTTTAGGTATCTAGAACATGGGACTCAAATTGGGTGGCCAGGTCTACTGGGGGCTTGTGAAACTGGTCTGACAAAGAAGAGGAAGAGTGGTTTTGGTAGGAGGCTTGACAGACTGATCAAGGATGCTTTAAATTAGATGGGTTTGGGTGTGTGTGCGTGTGTGTGCATAATTCCATCCCAACACATGCAGTCAGTTGTCAGCACCCATAATAAATGCTTGGAGCAAAGTAGAGATATTCCAGCACTCCAGCCAATGAGCCAGCTTCAGTTGGAGTTTGGCTCAGATGCCTCAACACAAACACCCATAGCATGGGGAACAAACAAGAAGAATTAGACATGTGTGCACATCTATGGGGGCATGATATAATAGGCATCACAGAAACATAGTAGGATGGCTCCTATAACTGGGGTGTTGGAATGGAAGATTACAGGCTCTTTAGAAGAGACAAGCCTAGCAGACAGGGAGCGGGAGTTGCTATTTATGTTAGGGATAGGCTGGAGAGTATGGAACTCTGGGAACAGGTGAGCAGTTGACAGAGAGTTTGTGGGTCAGGGTTAAAGGGAAAACAGCGATGGGAGACATTACTGTGGAGATCTGTTAGAGACCACCTGACCAAGAGGACTCGGTGGATGAAGAGTTCTACAGACAGATAGGAATAGCCTCACGCTTGCAGGCCCTTGTTCTCATGGGGGACTTCAACTACCCTGATATCTGTTGGAAGGAGGGTATAGCCTGCTACAAGAAACCCCAGAAGTTCCTCAATTGTGTGGAAGACAAATTCCTCCTGCAAGTAATAGAGGACCTGACAAGGAGAGGTAACATGCTTGACCTCATCCTCACCAACAGGGAAGGGCTGGTTGAAAATGTGATGCTCCAGGAAAGCCTTGGTTGCAGAGATCATGAGATAGTCTAATGGGAGATTCTCAGGACAGTGAGAAGAGCATGCAGCAATCTCAATGCCCTCGACTTCAAGAGAGCAGATTTTGGCCTCTTCAGGAGCCTTCTCAGTAAGGTTCCATGTGATATAGCCCTAGAGGGCAGGGGGGCCCAAGACTGTTGGTTGATATCCAAGGATCACGTACTACGATCTCAGGAGTGCTGCATCCCTACTAGAAGGAAGTGCAGCAGGAGGGCCAGGAGACCTCCTTGGATGAATAAGGAGCTGCTGAAGAAAATTCGAAGGGAAAAAGAGTCTTACAAAAGGTGGAAGCAAGGACAGGCAGTCTGAGAAGAATATATGGATGTTGTCCAGGAAGCTAAGGACCAGGTTAGGAAAACTAAGGCCCACTTTAGAGTAGAGCATGACTAGGGATGTTAAAGATAACAGGAAGGGATACTATAGGTACATTGCAAATAAAAGGCATGTTATGGACATGTAGACCCTTCTGGAAGCTCTCAGGAGAACTGGCTACCCTGGATTTGCAGAAGGCTGAGCTTTTTAATGATTTGTTTGCCTCAGTCTTCACTGGTAAATGCCCTGACCACAACACCCAAGTGTTGGAAGTCAGGTTTTCCTTGAAGGAATGCTAAGGCACATGAAAAACAAAAAAGGTTCTTGGTGACAGCCTGAATGGCTTCACTAGGGGGAAATCCTGCCTGACCAATTTGGTGGCCTTCTATGATGGGGCTAAGGAACTGATGGACAGGGGTAGAGGAGTTGATGTCATCTACCTGAACTTGTGTAAAGCGTTCAACACTGTCCAACACAACATCCTTGTCTCTAAATTGGAGAGACATTAATTTGATAGGTGGAACACTTGGTGGATAAAGAACTGGCTGGATGACCACATGCAAAGACTTTTAGTCCAGTAATGTGTGGTGTCCCTCAGGGTCTGATGGTGGGACTGGTCTTGTTCAACATCTTTGTCAGTGACATGGACAGTGGCATTGTCTGCGCCCTCAGCAAGCTTGTTGATGTCACCAAACTGGATGTTTTGGTTGATACATTGGGGGGAATGAATGCAATCCGGAGGGACCTTGACATGCTTGTGAAGTGGGCTCATGCCAACCACATGAAATTTAACCATGCCAAGCACAAGGTCCTACGCCTGGGTGGGAGCAATCCCAGGCACAGCTACAGGTTGGGCAGACAAGAGATTCAGAGCAGCCCTATGAAGAAGGACTTGGGGGTGTTGGTTGATGAAAAAAAGAACATGAGCCAGCAGCGTGCACTCACAGCCTTGAAAGCCAACCATATCATGGGCTGCATCAAAAGGAGTGTAACAAGCAGGTCGAAAGAGATGATCCTGCCCCTCTACTCTGCTCTTGTGAGACCTCACTTGGAGTACTGTATGCAGTTCTGGTGCCCTCAGCATAAAAAGGATATGGAAATCTTGAAACATGTCCAGGGGAGGGCCACGAGAATTATCAGGGGACTGAAGCACCTCCTGTATGAAGATAGGATGAGAAAGTAGGGGCTGTTAAGCCTGGAGAAGAGAAGGCTGCAAGGAGACCTCATAGCAGCCTTCCAATATCTGACAGGGCCTATAGGGATGCTGGGGAGGGACTCTTCATTAGGGATTGTAGGCAGTGGGTCTAAAGTTAAACACGGGAAGTTTAGATTGGATCTGAGGAAGAAAGTCTTTCCTGTAAGGGTGGTGAGGCACCGGCATGGGTTGCCCAGAGAAGTTATGAATGCTCCATCTCTGGCAGTGTTCAAGGCCAGGTTGCACAGAGCCTTGAGTGACATGGTTTGGCCTGCATTGTTTCTGCCTATAGCAGGGGACTTGGAACTAGATGATATTGTGTTCCTTTCCAAACCTAACTATTCCATGATTCTATGGTTCTGTGATCAGTGTGAAGAAAAAGTGCTATAGTAGCACTAGTTTTCAGTAGTGTTAGTTCATTTATACTGTTTTCTTTTATATAAAGTAGTTCAAATTACTAAAACATGCCAAAAAGTAATTTCCATTTGCATGATTTGGAGAAAGCATGTCAATTATGGAAATCAGTGAACAATTTTTCTTGAATTGAACCTCACGGTATCCCTATAAACTGACTAACATTAAATATATGTTTCAATTGATTAGATCTTCAGATGCAGGCACTTGGCAGTGGTGGAAAACTGCACATATCAGGGAAGGTGTTTATATAAATAGCATTCATAAATTCATCCATAAATATATATATATATATATATATATATACGTACATAGAAGTTTTGTTTCTTCTTTCTCCCTTCCTTCCTCCTTCTCCCAGACATAATCTCCTCTGCAAGTAAGTATCTGAGTCAAACAGCAAAAACATGTTAGTGGATCCAGTAGAATTAGTGGACCTACCAGTTTTTCTGTTCTTAACAGTTCCAGCTACAGGCTATGTTTTCATTCTAACTGTGACAGGAGATATTGAAGTGGACGCAACATGCTTCCCTGATACACCTAACTTTAAAAAAAAAAATCTTGTCCTTCAGAAGTTAACATTGTGTTGCCTTTTTTACAGTTGGAAATGATTATGTGAGTCATAAGTTTACTTTTCTCAGGATTGGCTAATTCCAAGGGTCTGCAAATAAAAGTCTTTCAAAGGTTTTAAGAGAGTCTCAGAGTTTTATAGCTTCAGATGTGAAAACTATCCGATAAGAAAAAATTCCCAAAACTCCCTCAAATACCCTTCCTCAAGGGAGCTGCATGCATTCATTTTCTTTTAAAATTACTAAGATTATTCTTTTAAGAAAACAAAACAAAAATAACACCCCAAAAGTGAGTAAACTTCAAAAGAATTGGAAATTAACAAGGAAATGGTGTACTCTCTATGTAAATAACCCACTCAAAGCTTTGCATGAATGTCTCCCAGTCTACAGGCAAGACAGTAGGTATTGGGTTTAGCAATGCTTTTTTGAAAGAAGATGACTAAAAAGCACCTCTCCCATACCAACATTTTCACATGTAGTAAAACATCTAAGTAATTCTATTAATGAGGGTGGGGGAAAACCTAGTGCACACTGTGCACAGTATCCTTATACTATTAAGCCTGAAGATAGATGCTGACTTGCAATACTTTGTTGCACTATTTATGGGGTCATAAAACCCAACACAATGCTAATGATTAATTTTTAACTGAATAAAACTATTCAGTACAACTATTTGATGCTCATCTGGATAGAAAAGTACCACAATCTAATGTGGAATGTATTACAATAATAATGTTTATTTGAAAATGTCTTTATCAGGAAGGTAACCCTGGAAATATTTTTGGGACATTTTCATGCAGGAAATTCTTTGTCTCCTTCAAAATTGAAATGAAGCACAATTGAAGAATATCAGTACATTTTTGAGAGTTACAGAGTGCCATGAGAAAACTGAGATATCTATAGGATTGCCATGATGCGTGTGTGAAATATTTCTTATTTTGTGCTTAAAGCATTCTATTGTCCTTCAAAGTCATATTGTGTGCCTTTTTCTGTCCTTTTTCTTTTCTGCTTATTAATTATATGATTTTGGTCTGCTTTTTCATGATTATGACAATTGTTTTTAGTATTGATAACTAATATTAAAATATAATTTAGCTTTGAAAACTAATACATTCATTTTGCAGTGCTTCCTGATGTATTTTGAGTACATAGTAATACTGGAAATTTCAGCATATGTGCTCCACTAAAGAGTTAATTTTCCTCATCATTAGCCTTTTAGCACATTAGTGTTCAGTTACCCCTCACACAGAGAAAGGAAAAGTTTATCTTTAAAAAACACAAATCATACTGGTTTTCTACTTAAAATTTGAGAGGCTTTACATAGAGGTTATCATGGCTTAACACAAAAGCATCCTTTCTTTTCATGTGCAATCAGTTTAATTATGATGAACAAAGCACAGCTGGGGTCTGAAGTCAAATATGAAACTTATCTACTTGCATACTCTTACTGAAGAGTCCCACTTGCTCTTGGCCTCATGAATATTCACCACTTAACCATCTTATGACTCATTACACTCTTGCATCTGTAACTGACACCTGTTCATATTGACAGGTTATTTATGAGCCTACATAAGGTTCAAAGCAGATATGTACAATTCTTAATTGTACCTAATTCTAGAAAAAAGGTTTCAGAAAACAAATCTTTCATTGTTCAAGTGGGACATACACAGAATTGAATTATGTCCCAGGAAGATTCTGAGGTGAAAGTATCATACTTTTATACCTAGGAAAGCTATGTAAGGCTATTTTTAGTTCCTTTTATAGCTCCCTCTGAGTCTTGAATGGCTTGGCTGAAGACAACTAAGGGAGACTGGATTTTCAAGTGGAAGGATACAAAATTAGTCCCCATACTGTTTTTTAATTCTCTAACATAATTATTATGATTCAACATTTGAATTGTGGTAATGTGTAGAGTCCCCAGTCAGGGATTAGGCTAGTCATGCTGAACACATTAGAAGAAAAGAAGGCCTTGCTTCCCCAACGAACAAAAAAAATTTTGCTCTTATTTAAGATGACCAACATAAATAATTTTGAATTTAGCAGTGTGTTAATGAAGCTGTCACTCAGATTCATAGAGATCATTTTATGGCATCTAATTGAGAAATGCAGCTTGCAGCTAAAGATGAGAAGCTGCATTTGGTTACTTTTCATTCTCCCTCTGGCCTGTCTTCTCTGCTGTGGTGCATTCCATCACATTATGAACAAAGCAATAGAGAATCCGGCTTAAGATTTTGTGTTACTTCTCCAAATCTCTTGTTATGTACTAATTGTGCAGCCAGCTTTAAATGTTGTTCTTAAAACAGGGAAAAATTTCCTTTCAGATGTGGGAGAGGATTAGATGTCAGGAGAAACATGTTTCTTGTGCCACATAAATGTACAGAAAGGTTTGGATTACTATACAGAATACAAAGCAGAGAGGAAATATACTTAAGTGCTTTTTTTACTCTCTAGTACACGCATTTACCCACCTGGAAAGAGATCGAGCAGGCATATGCACAAGAAGAGTGGAAATGCACAGGCAGTCATTGTGGCACTGTGCAACTATGGTGCTGCAGTGAGTTGACCAGGGCCATATAACAGACAACAACCCAGCTGCTCTCTCACTCTTCCTCAGCATGACAAGGGGAGAAAACCAGATAGAAAAATCTTGTGGGTCAAGATAAAGACAAGGAGATCACTAAAGATTGTTATGGCTAGCAAAACGAATTTGACATGGAGAAAAATTGATTTAATTTATTGACAAAATAGATTTAGGTGATAAGAACCAAAACTCAAACCATTTTTCTTCCACGTCCCTTTATTCTCAGGCTCAGCTTCTTTGCATCCCATCAGGTCTGTAGGGCTCGACTTCATTTCTCCTGCAGTGGAAGGAGATGAGGAATAGGCAATGCCATGAGTTCGTAACAGATCAGTCTGTTTCTCCTTCCTCACGCTGTTTCCATGCTCCAGTGTTTGTTTCCATGTGTTGTAGGTTAAGTGTCCTCCAGGGTGGGCTTTCCTCAGGATCTCTTTAGGGGTCCTTCAAGAACTGAAATGCAAGTATCTACTTTGATGTGGTCCTCCATGGGCTGCAGGGGAACAACCTGCTTCACCATGGTCTTCTCTATGGGCTGCAGGGAAATATGCTCTGGCACCTGTGGTACGTCATCTGTTTCCTTCTCCACTGACCTTTCTGCATCTGAGTTTCACCATCCTACTTCTCCTTTCCATGGAGGGGTCTTCAGCGTCTCTTTGTTTCAGGAGAGCAAAGAAATGCAGATTCTGAACAAGGATGGCGTATCTGTGCACAATATTAGGGAATGAAATGTGATAGGGAACTGTCTTCAGCACTCAGTTCTGACTGTCATATTGGTTGTAGCAGCAAGCTGTTGAGGCCTATTTGGATGATATATCTGAGGGGCAAAAAGTTTCACAGCAGCCTGAGTAGTGAGGAAAAAAAAAAAGTGAGAAATAACCCCACAAACAACAAGGTCAGTGGAGGAGGAGAGGAGATACTCCCCTTCAGGCCTGGGGAGGAGACAATGGTGGAAAGTATGTGCTCGATTTAATTTTTCTTTTTTTTTTTTTTTTTAAAGCAGTGAAGCATTTGTATTGAATAGAGGCACACTGATTTCAACTGAAAAAGAAATCCTTATCTGAGGATAAATCAAGTTCTGGCAACTTAAAGTAGCTAATGATCTGCCTCACAGAATGTACTTCTGCAGCTTTATAGTCAGTATCTAACACAAAGCTGAAGTCAGTACAAAAGTTCCAACTGCCACAGAGGGCTTTGGGCCAGATCCTTTTAACTGGAAGTGTATTTAGAGCTCCCTATTGCACAAACAGAGTAACATAAACATCATCTGTCTTATTTACAATGTAGTGATACAATAATATTATTTAAATATGCCTACTGCTATGAGAATACCAATTATGTTGGTCATATTCATGATGATTTTATCTTTACTTTCGTTTCACTTGTTTCATTAAAGTTCTTTGATTTCCTTTTTGTATGATAACTTGATATTTTTTTTTAAAGATTTCACTTTTCTGTCCCCTGTCTTCTTGCTGTGGCTCAACTTGCAACACTAATGATTTTACTTCTTCATTCAGTTATTGCTCCTTTACCCCTGCTTTTTTCCAGCAGACATCAGAATTTCTTTCCTTCTTCTCAACACGTGGTACTTATCCTTTGATCCTTTCACTACAAATATCTTCACTGCCTTTCTTGTTTTCTCTTTTTTCTGCTTCCTCACTTGTGTTTGCAGCTGTATCACACCTCTTTTTACTTGTCCTATCTCAGAGTTCTGTCTTCTCATTTTCTTTCTCTTTTTAATCATTCATAAGGTGTACCAAGAACTGATGGCATCAAAGGATTAAAGCTAAAGTGCATTGGATTTTAGAAGGCTTTTTGCAGCCATCTGCTTTTCTGGCAATTAATATGAAACTCTTTCCATAAACTTTCTCAGTTTTATTTCATCTCTTAATTTAGTCTTTGTGTGGAATGGGTAAATGTTGATTTAGACCTCCATCTCCCTTTTTCATAACAAAAAAGGAGGGAGGGAAGAGACCAGTAATGCTAGGGGTGAATCTCTTTGAGATCTTCATGCTCAGTTTAAGTATGCAGTTTATTAACTCCACAGATCCTAGTAGTCCACAATGAAAGAAAACTAAATCTCTTTTTCTCCCAGTATAAAACCCCTTCTTCTTATAGTGTTTTTCAAGGAGAATACATTCAATAAGGTATATGACCATTCTTGTGCTCTGTTATTCACCTTCATCAGGAATGAATTCTGTAGATGTGGGAAAATAAGGAGTCATTAATATTGCTCAAGGAGCAGTTCTGGAGGGTGACCATTATTTTCTACATGCATGCATGCCTTTAAGAGGGTCAAGTGAAGAGAAATCCACAGCAGAGAGTAGGAACAAAGGCAAAGGTAAGACTTACCCAAAGCTTTTCACTAATACATATGTTGCAGCATAGTCCCTATAACAATTTACCAGTTATCTTTACCGTACTTCAAATCCCTCATATCAACTACAATTAAGTATATACTGTCCAAAATGGACACAGGAATGGGGTTTTACAACTTGAAGATGTTAAGGAGCCTTACGGATTGTGCTTCAGCAGCTACATAAAATTGTAGAAGATACTAAGAAAGAGATAGAAAAGCTAGACCTTCAAAATATAAATTCTTCCTTTCAATCAATATATAAAACAGAAATTTTATGGAAAGTTTCTTATGATTAATTTAAAGCTTTTTGTTGGCTCGTTATTGCTATAATTTTTTTCTGGAAATGTCTGATTTACAATTAAAATAGTAATTGTCATTAATTGTACACCAGAACTAGGTGAATTGAGATATCAAGTCAGACTGAAGCAAAATGTTACGGCAGACATGGTCTTGGGAAACACATCAGAAACTAGATATTCATCTGTTCCTGATAAACAGAGGATATTTTCTCTCTTGCCTTGACGATTCCGTAGATGTGTGCTTTAAAAGAATGCAAAAGCTATAAAATACATAGCAGAGCTTTATGTCATTCTAGTCATCATTTTTATAGGAATGCAGATCAAATGTACATAAAATCATATAAACATAGGATAGTTAGGGTTGGAAAGGACCTTAAGAACATCGAGTTCCAACCCCCTTGTCATGGGCAAGGACACATCATGCTAAACCATGTCATCCAAGGAAGGCTCTGTCTAACCTGGCCTGGAACACCACCAACAATGGAGCATTCACAACTTCCCTGGCCACCCATCCAGTTCCTCATCACCCTTACAATAAAAAACTTCCTCCTTATATCCAATCTAAACTTCCCCTGTTTAAGTTTGAATCCCCAAAGGTCTGTGAGCTGCATTCTTCTCTCTCTTTGTCCTGAACATTTCGATGTCACAGTTCTAAGCATGAAGAAAACCCTATTAAATCAAAAAACAGTATTCTGAATGAGGTCTGCATCTCCTTTGCCTAAATGAGATTGAATTAAGCTGTCCATAGTATCAGAAAGACTGTACTAATTGACTCTTTTTCATATTTTTCATATAGAAGAAATAGTGAAATAATGTTACATAACCACTCACAGAAACTACAAGTAACCAAATTAGTTGGTTGTTAAGCAAATGTGGTTGATCCCCCATGTTACAGCTTCATAAAAATAGTAATAGCAACCATGTTATAATATGATATTAAAAAACAGTAGGGGTTAATTCCCATAAACTTTCCCTTTGCTCTAGTGAACTTGGCTCCTAATTTTCTTGCCCTTTACTGTTGAGTTATTTGTCCTTCAAAGCATTCTGTCCGAATATAAAGGAAACTTAAATCTTTACCTAGTCAAATCTAGAGTTGAAAATTTTCCAAAAGAAGTGTTTCTTGCAGCATACTTGTGGACAAATCTTACTTACAATACTCTTTTGCCACTGGCATATTCTTGTGAGTGTTGTGGAAGAAAACCAGCTTATAGACCACACAGGAGCCCCAGAAAACCTACAGTTCCTTACAGATTCCTCTACTACACCTGAATAAGAAGATTTGGGAAAATCCTCATTTGGAATTGACCGAGCAGATACTCCAATCACCTGCCTTACCAGCATGTGTTAGTTCCCACATGTTGTCATTCACAGTGTCTCTTAAAAGTCTCTGGTATAGGTAATGTACTGTGCTTCTAGTTTTGAAACTGCCTGATAAGAATTAACACTGAGTACAAAGTTGCAAAGTGGTTCAGGTCCACCCAGCAGTTGCCTATATCATAATCCAGTTTATCACAATTACTTTTCCGGGCTATATTTTTTTAGGTAGAGAACTTCTGAATTCAGTAGCTCTTTTCAGAAACATTTCTGGGAATAAAACTTAATATCTCTTTATATTTTTTTTATATTTAGGGGTATTTTTTTCGCCCTCTTCTATGTTGAAAATGAAAATCAAGCTGGTCAAATAAATTGATATTTTCTAGAAAAAAAAAAAGTGCTGGTGTCTTGGTTTTATTCACAAACTTTATTTTGTTGTTGAAAATTAATTCAAAATCTTACATGATATGCAGAATGCTGTTCTTAAATGTACTATTATTTTATCACCAATTTAATACCTAATTTCTTTTAATATCTTGACATGTCTTCTTAAACATTTTAAAATTACCATTGATTTGATTGTTTTATATTGAATATTATCACATGAATCTTTCTGTATTGCTCCAGAAATGCCTAGTGTCATTTTTGGGTAACTGCTTAACTACAGTACTTTGCTTTTGCTGCGTGAGGTTCCTTAGCTTCATACATGTCCTAACTATTTTGTAGAAGAAAATAAACAGACTGAATCCTGGTCTTACTGATTGTGGAAAAAAACCTAAATGCTGTTCTTGCACAACCAGTTTCTTAATAACACAAGACAGTACCCTTCTACAAGTTAGCCTGGAGACAAAGCTATACCTAAAATCTTGCTACAACCCAAAGGGAAAGTGCATCTCAGAGCCATGATTTTTTGTAGCCTTCTTAATGTTTAAGCAGTATAATATTTGAAATTATCTAATTAATACAGGAAGTACCTTATATGTTTTATATAACATAATTGTTCGTAGTGATTACCCTTTTTTCTTTGCTATGCTTACCCTTTCAGTCTCACTCTGGATCCTAAATCTAGCCCTCCATCCTGCCTCAAGCAGGATGTAGATATGAGGGTAATAACAAATTTACAGTACTTTGAGGTCTTCCTGAGAAGAAGATGGTATTCACAATGCCAGGAAAAGGTTTCTTTCTTCTTTCTCAGTGGTAGCACTGGCTTGAACTTATTTTCACATTTTTTTCTTATCACATTCTCAGTCCTTCTCAGGCACTCCTAGCTGAAGTTTAGAAGCTATTCACTCAACAGACTCTCCCAGACTCAGCTGACAGGAGAGAGTCATAGGGTTTGCACAGTGACCACTTTTATGTGTGAGACCCTTACCGTTAGTGGTGTTCTCAAGGTTTCAGCTGCAGTGTCACGCAATAGTCACTTGACCAACAGGAATTTTTTTAAATAAGCTAAAATTAGTTCATATCAAGACAGAGCTAGACAAATCTTAATCTCCTGTAATGACAGATCAATATAAGGCCTACATCCTAGTAGTAAAGGGAAAGATCATATTTATTGGACTGTACTGATTGTTCTGAGGACTTCACAGCAACTGAAGTACTTTGCTTCAGTTTTTACTGCTAAGGCCAGTCTTCAAGAATCCCAGATCCTGGAGGCAATAAAGTCTGGAGAAAGGAAAACCTTCCTTTCATTGAGGGTGATCAGGTTAGAGATCATTTAGGCAAACCTGTAGGCCCCAATTTTTGCTGAGGGAGTTGGCAGATGTTATTCCTAAGCCATTCTCCATGATCTTTGAGAAGTCATGGAGAGCAGGATATGTGACTGAGGGACTGGAAGAAAGCTAATGTCACTCCAGTCTTCAAAAAGGGTAAGAAGGACTCAAACATAAAAAATAATAAAATGAATGTTTTGGTATTGAAAATATGGCTTCCTGGAACAATACCTTAAGAATGACTTTTGAGCTCAATCAAAGGAATTCAGTTTTTTAGTTCAAAGTAGTATTTGCCCAGGACCAGGAGGCAATGATGGACATAAGTCATTTCTTCCCCTTAGTGAACATAGACTAGGAACAAGGCAAATAATCTAACCAGAATCCATGTTAAATTATGCCATGGTTCCTTCCCAGCTTCTGGAAATATCTAGGATGCTCCAAGTCCTTTTTACAATGAGTGTTCTTTATATGGGGCAGGCTAAGAATGGATGGTGAAAGCAGGAAGACTGTGTACTCATTTTTTAAAGAAGCTTTTTAGGCATTTCAGATGCAAGGGAAGTCAATCAAACCTGATTCAGGCTTTTTGTCTTAAAATTCAAAGAAAAATGTAAATGGCTGAAGGGTTGTCATGGAGAAAGTGAGTAATAAAGTGAGTAATAAAATTAGTAGGTTGTATAGAAAGATGGTTTTCCCCTTAGATAATCTGTTATGGTAGTCCAAGTTAAATTAGCCATCCCATTCACTCTGAGGCAATAATATGATGATTGTAGACTGCCTGGTGTTGTTTATGGATTGTCTTTGGCCATTATCCAGTGTTTTGAGATAGTGATGTAATGCTGGGGGTTGTTTGTGTTATGAATGTCAGTATTCAGCTAAAAAAAGTCTTTGCTGATCAGACCTTCAGATACCCTGCAACTTTTGCTAACGAATAATCTTCTCTGTCAAGCTTTCCTAGTACATGTTCTGACTGCTCCAGCTTGGTTGCAAGGACTAGTTTTATCCAAGAAGTAATAGTCTCTTAAGTTATTTGCTGCACTCCATAACACATTGTTCAACATCTGTTACCTTCCCACATTATTAAAGTAGGCTATTGTACATTACCCTTGCTTAAATAAATATGCCACATTACAAAGAAAAATCTGCACTTAGATTAAAACAGTAAAGCTATGTTTGCCAAAGAATTGCAACATATAGTCTTAAAGTGTAGTGTGGAAAAAAGCATCCACACAGTAGGGTTACTCCAGGGATGAATACAAGTCTTTCCTTACATGGTCATCATCATGTGAATGTAATGAAGGCACTGTTGAGGGACCTCATTAAGAGTGATATTTTTTCTTTCAGTATTACTGTGAGGAACTTTAAAACTACATTATAAAAAGGAGACTCCACTATTTCACACACTTTGTGGGTTAAAGCAATCCAATAAGTGGGAACAGCTGTGACTTTAATCACATAAGAAATAAACCCTTCTATTATGCCCTGCTGAATGCAGAGACAGAATGCAATAACTAAACACCAAAAGGCAGGAGGCAATCAGTGGGGTATTTATTTCCTTTTATTGTTACATGATATGCTAACTTCTGTTGAAGTAATGCTGTTTTTTAAAAAAATCTATTATTGACTTAGACACAGATAAGATCATCAGCAAAATTATAGTGAATATTTTTAAGGCATATAAAGGTTAATGTCTTATTCTCCAATGGACTTTAAAAACTTATCTTGCCTTTATACACTTTATACATTAATTTCATAATTTTCCATACCCAGATTTTCATTTTCTCATTTACAATAGATGAACAAGAAGATCAGTTGGAAGTACAGTATGTTCCATTGATTCTTTACTCTCCAAGACTTGAGTAAGAAAATAAATCTTTCCTTCAAAAAGTTACCAAAAAGGAAATAAAACGTTTACCTGCACCACTCCCAAGTACATAAGTATTTTATGTTTTACAGGTATGAAAGGCGAGCCCTGCTACATTTAGTCAGTCTTCTTAGATAAGTAAAGATTGTAAATTAAGGCACATAGTCTTAATGACAGGATTGCCCCTTTAAGTGGGGGAAAAAAAAAATTCCATTTTTTAAAGTGAGAAGAAACATAGCATAATGTAAGTTGAGGTTTTCTTGCATGGTAGAAAATGAAAGAAGGAAATACTATGTGCTAGGAGGAAACCATGTATTTTATAAGTAACCCCGCAATGCTTAGTAATTTGTATTGCTTTATTTTTCTCTAGTGCAGATATCTAAAATGCTTTGTTTCTGTAATTGCACATGTGCCAAGTATTAAAAATGAAGAAACAAAAGCATAGAGACATATGCAGTGGCATTAATCCTAACTAACTTTAGGTTGCTCTATGTTGGTTAGTTATCTTGGTGTTCTGATATGGACAGTTTCTTCTTATGCCTCCAGTTCAGCACTAATTTTAAAGTTTGCAATCTTATTCTAAGACATTTGAAGACATCTTAATTAGGTCAGGCAAATTGATCTCTAAAGCAGTTATTTGTCTTCATTTATGGAAATTGAACCCATGGAATCTAACTCAGGTAAATCACACTCTGTGATTCTTAGCAGCAGCAGAAAGTAAGTCTCTGGTAATGCTAGGAAGAGACTAATTAGTCCTTTATGTTCCGGTGTGAATTTAAAGTGGGTTATTGTGCTGGAGAGTGAGATCTCAATGATGGGAGATTACATAAAGGTATCAGATATCTCAGAGCTTTCATGTAAATTAAGCCTTTTCTGTTACCCATCCAAATATAAGTTTTAAAGATGCTGGAATAAAAAAAATCTCATTAAGCCCCTTTTGTGTGAGAAATGTCATTATATGGTTTTAATGAGTTTTACACCTTGCAGATTAATTGACAATGCTTATTTCAAATGAATTAACAATAAAATCTTGACGTGAGTTTGCTACATAGGAATAGCAATGGCCAGAAATAATGAAGAGATCCATCAGCTTAAAAAAGTTCATGACATTTTCTCAAGCTTGACAGACTTTTGGCAAACAAAGTTTCTTATTGGTGATTGGTCTGTAAGACAGACTCTGGGCAGTTGTTCCAGGAGAAGCCAGTCAACACAGATGAGGTTGTGAAAATATGGGAGGACTGGTTCTGACAAGGGTGGGGCGAATAATAGGTGTTTCAAGAAACAAGTGCTACTGATATCTGAAAAAATGTGGAGAGACACATAATGGGAACACAAATGATTGGGTGAGATTCATTTAATTTGTTTTCAAACACTTGCAGTATGTATGCTGCCAAGCAAGATTTCTTTCATGTGTGCTGATGAGCCACAGATACTTTTAGAGAGTATTTTATTATTCTTTACCTTTTTATTATTTATATTATTGTTCTTATTTATATTAAGATTCTGTTAATATTTTGTTTTATAGGGACTATTTTACCTGAGCTACATTAGAATGAACTGAATTTTCCCCTGGAGTATCATTAACCATAAAGAGAGGCTGGTAAGAGTAATTTGAGTATAGATGCCCTTGTTAAGAATTTAATTTGGCAACATGGATCCAAGCCATCAATTTCCTCATTTGTTAAGTGTGAGTAAAGAATTTTCATCATCATGACAAGGCCAAGAAGACATTTCTAAAGTAAGTGATACCCATCATGGTTTAACAAGTTGTGCATATCAAAGGATATGACATCCTTACAAAATCCTTATAGAGTACACAAAATTCACATACCAGGCTGACTGATCTCCAGGTAGAATTCTTCTAGTGTTTTCAAAATCTTGAGGTGTACAGCTATCATCTACTTTCGGCTCTCATTTTTTCCTTTCAATAACTTTTGCCTATTCAAGTAACATATATATATGTCATTCCAAATCCTTGGATATTTGGCCTGCTTGGAAATTTGTATATCCTTACTTTACATTTTTCTTTACATGTCCTTGTGAGCTGTGATAGCAGACAAATTACTTGCTTTGATGTTAATTATTTTATTATTATTAATTAATTATATCAAAATGCTTAGTTCCCTTGTGCCCATACAGTTTTAGGTCATTCATGTACAGTAGCTATATAATTGTCAATTTCCCATTACTGATAGCCAATCTCCATAGTCTTTTCATTTTTAGTTTTTTTTTACAGATAATGGACAGTAATTGTATCAATGAAAACTATGTTTTTCTAAGCTCCATTAATAAATATTTTCAAGAAGACTGATTACTTTTAATGATTTTGTTGTTGTTGAAGAAATACTTTGTTAAAAGTATGGAAATAAGAAATCCATGAAGGGTTTCTAGAGTAAACTTTATCAGGTTAGTAATTTGTCAGTTAATAAGTTAATGTTTTTTTTTCTGTGTCAAATGACATCACTTTTTTCTGCTTGACAGGTTTCTACAGTGCTTTCAGATAATTTGCATTTCACTAAGGAAATTTAGCAGTTAGAAGGAGTACTCTTTTTTATATTTTTAAGTAAATAAAATGCAGATTCTATAAATGTTTTTGCATTTCTTATCTGTGACAGAAAGCTTGAATGGAAGACAGTTATTTCTCAGTTTACATAAACACACATTTGCACTAGCAGCTTATGCCTCAGTCTATACATGAATATAATGAGAAATTGCACCTGTTTTTCCACAGTGCCATGTCCTTCCACCAGATTCTTGGAACTAACGTAGCATCATGACAAAGCAATGCTGCAGCACCAGGGATGGGGGCTGTAAGTGATGCCTAGAGAAGCAGGAGACAGCAACAATGTGATACAATGCAAGTGGGATACCCTCTTTCTTGTAAATTTCTTCAGTAAATTTGAAGTAACACAATATCTTTGAGTATACACTCTATAGCTCAAAAGTAAATTGAGTTAGAAGATTAAGGTGCTGACTACGTTTATACTGAAGAAGGTATTTGAAATGGAAAAACCTCTGACCTTTCTATTCTTTAGTCTCTCCAGCCTTGTAGTTAAAAAAAAAAGCTGACTTCCAAATGACATGACTGATTCTTAGCATTTTAAAGTCAGCATGTCTCCACTAATTCACATTTAGATGTACTAAAGATGAGATTTTTCAGATGTTAAAAAGTTTCATCCTCTAAATGCGTAAAATGTGACTGTGAGAACTGCAAGCTGTCCTGTTCCCACTTTGTGGATAATTAAAGGAGAATAATAATTGCTGCTAGTACACCTGGGTCTTGAGTAATCCAGGCAAGTGTTTGGATGCAAGGTCAGGCTGGGAAGCAGCCTGGGGAGTGACTGTTTATAGAATGGGATTTTTAATGACTGAAAACAGTAACTGGAAAGGATGCAGTTTCTGTTTGGCTTCATGGCTCAGACCCATATC